>JAIUZE010011939.1:0-31013 GCA_022085475.1 Heliosperma pusillum | reverse complement strand
CATAGAGTCATATGAGATGACTAGTCGATCGCATAGGCAGACTGTATGGGACACTCTGTCAAGCAGTGACCGCTTATGGAGTTCTGGCAATTCATAAAGCCTGGTCGTGGCGAGAGCTACTATATTATTCTTTTTTAGTCAATTCTTTAGACTAGAGACTATTTGCCCAAGTCGACATAGTGTCTGATTGACTTTGATTTTTGCCCCAAGCCATTCTGTAAAAAGGGGTGAATAGGCAATTATTGGGTCATGAAGGACTGTGAGTGTACGAGGAGAATAGTGCGATAGAAGTTGTCCAACCCCTTGTAAGGGTTAACAAATATCTCAAGGCCACTCGGGGAGTAGTAAGCTGGAAATGCGTGGCCACGCTCGGAAGGTATCTACGGTAGACAATTCCGGTTAGACAGTTACTCTCAAGATCGAGGAAACCACGCTAGATATGATCACGTGGTAGTACGACCTACAAGACACCTTGCATTGAGTGGGAGATATAAAATAGGACAAGAGAATTGGTGGCGCACACTTGTTTCGAACAAGTGGGAGATTGTTTGGAGTAAGTGTCCTCAACAATACTGCGATCACTTAATTAAATCTCAATAAAAAGAATACAAAGGAATGATTAAACATTATAGTCAACTGGTCCACATTAATCGGTAATGATTGGCTTACTAGAGTTTGACATTACTGTCGTATGACGGTGGTGATCAAATGATCCCTTGAGGTCACACCGAAAGGACGATTCCCTAATTAAGAAAGTTAATTAATTGTATATTTATACAGATTAATTAATCCCTTGAACAAAAAAAGTTTGCAAGTGAGAAATATATCTTATTGTAATATGATTAAATAAGATTCAATAATATAATTGTTATATTAGAATGATTAATGTTTATGAACATTTGAGATAAGCATGATTGGTTGATCATAATTACAATTAGTTGTAGATGATGTCAACCAAATATGAGATGACCCATTTTTTATATATATATGTGATTATATATTATTGCTTAAAATGTTAAGTTTAATTTATTTGACATGAAATTGTATGTAAACTAGTTAAATACATATTTATATTATAAGATAACATGTTACATGTCACATGTCACATGTGTGACAAATGACAAAATCACAAAATGTAAAATGCAGTCCATGTTACATATCAAAACCGGTTTTGCTTAAGTGTAGGGTAGTGTTTAGGCTTAAATTAAATGTTGTTCTTATCAAGATTAGGCATGATCATTACTAGCCTAAATACCTATAGCCACCCTATAACTTTGATAAGACAATAAAGCAAAAGGCAACCACCTTTCCACATCGTGGTGCCGGTTTTGGTGAAGGGTTTAAGAGGATGTTTTCCTCTTGTTTTTAAAAAAAAACATCTCATAAGAAAATACTACTACATCTCACTAAAAATTGCAAGATACTTAGAAACTTTAGAAGTTTCATAGAAGTCGTGTTTGTAGTTTGAACTCGACATTACTAAGGTATAAATTTCGAGTGACTTGTCTTGGTTCTAAGGGTACTATTTAGTTGTTCTAGTATAACAATATTCAGGTGATTAAGGATAGTCTATGTGCATCACCAAGGAGAGTTCCTATACTGGGAACTAGGAAGTTCATCCATATATCCTTAAGCTCAAGAACAAGTACAAGAAGGTGTCTTGTACTTGTGCCCATACTCGAATAATACTCAATGTGAGAAACATTTTCTTTCTCTATTTCGGTTTACATAGTTTGCATGTAACTAGATCTTGGAAACTAATTAAAAATTTAATTAGTATTTCATAAGAAATGTCTTATGAGTAGGTATATGAACCTAACAGCTTGGCCTCGAGATTGTCTCCCCTTTCGAATGTATTATGGTTGTTAAGAACATTTTTTATTTCCTTGTTAGACATGGAAATTTTTTATTTTCAAGAACAATTTTTGTAATTGAATATTTGATGACTTGGTTTTCAACCCAAGTTACTTGGTTTGTTTAAACTTTATCGTTCTAAAGTTATCATTATACACTACTTGCACTAATAACATAAATTGTATCGATTCAAATTGATCGTATTAGTATTATGATGATTGGATCGTTATAATAAGTTCAAAAGCTAAGAATTCGATTCTCACTTTGAAAGATCAATTCTTAAGTCAAATTGAGTTGTTGAACTCAAAGTAGGGAATCTACCAAACCAATTGGCCACACCATTTATGAGTCCACCTCTTTACCTTACATAACTAGTCTATCTCGAAGCTAAGATTCGATTTCTTTACAATAAAGTCTTTAGTACATCACTTAAGGTCATGTTGTGATACTTATACCTCCCTCACAAGTATGAGTACAAAACTTTTTGTGGCTCATAAGGCTATCTTTAAAGAAAATAGTTGTATTTTTCCAAAGTTAGAGTGGGAGAAAATAAGCCACAACGTAAAACTAGTTAAGAACTAGTGAGGAAACCAAAAGAAAGCGTTATTAGGTGAATCCTTCGACTAGTGACGAGACCAAAAGAAAATGTTCTTGATATAATAAGATTATGATCTATGAAGTGGAAGTACCTAGAAATTTTAAATTTCGATTTTCTAAAGAGACTTCTGAAACTAAATGGAATCTACGCAAAGGAATGATGTATTTGGAGTTGTCCAACAATAAATCATTTGATAGACATGAAGATGTTTTATTTGGAGTTTTCCATTTATAGTTGTATGGATAGACATGAAGATGTCTGCAAAAGCTAAGTTAATGCGTAACTAGGCTTAGATCCAAATCATCAGTGAAATACCTCATAGTAGATGTGTAAAAGATACACAACAAAACCAGATGTCCAAATAGGGATTTGGAATGGGATGTGTGCATGACACAAGCCTAAGGTTTCTACCAACCTTTAGAGGTTATGATGATCTTTTCTATTATTAGATATAAGAAGAGTTTCACTCGAATTTTCGAGAAGTCATGTATTGACATGAAGTTCAGTGGGAGTTAATGTCATGTATAGACATGAAGTTCAGTGGGAGTTAAAGTTATCATGTAAAGACATGAAGCTCAGTGGGAGAAATTGTCTTCCACGTGAATATAGTATCACTTATTGTGAGTGACGTATTCATATTACCTTTTTGAAAGGAGTGGTTGATTAATGCTAGATGAAAGAGGGTAACATGTATACTACAATAAAAATCTATTGTGGAATAGAAGATTTTAGCTTGGCATTTAGAAAAGTGTCTAATATCGATAAGATCCTTTATCTATTTCAACAAGGTAAATAGGTTATTTATGTTGATAAAGTGGGATCACTATGAAAAGGTCATAGTCATCCACTGAACCTAAGATTTGTTGATCACATGAGTACTAATATTTCCACCATTAGGCCAATCATGTAAGACATTACATGCATATACCTGAATGCCTTGTATGCTGGGAGCATGACAAGCCTATAACGAATCAATCCACATGAGTGTCATTGGATAGCGTACAAGAACATCCATAAGGTTCTCAAGAAGAAATAGAGATTCATTCTTATGTTTGGTAGAGAAAATTTGGATATGTGGTAAAGGTTACACAAACCCAAATTTCCAAACTTATAAGGATTTATCGAACTCCTAGGCGTACTTTTGTTATACAAGAAGTAAATAACTAAAAGGATGATTGAAGGGTCAATCATTAGAAATTTTACAAAGAAAGATCTAGTACATTATGATGAGCATAAGGTGGCTTACAAGGAGCTAAGGGTAGATCCTTTCACCTAAATACCTATCAGTTATCATGATAACGAGTGGGAGCATATTTCAAGTTAAAGAGTCCAACACTAGATAGAGATCTAGACATGTATGTAGATGAATTCATGTTATTAGGAATAACGTTGGTTGGAAGGAAAAAAATAATTCACAAGGTTGGAATAAATGAATACATGGTATGTTCACTACCCAAGCCTTTATTGCATTTAATAAGATCGTCAAGAATTGTCATTGACGAAATAAACTTTAGATTATATGATATGAAGCAATAACATTGTGTTGATTGTTCATATATGATAATAACATTTATAGTTTGAGTTTCTAAAACTCGTTTTTATGCTTTGTTATATCCAAATGGGTTGTAGAGACAATTTTGGACCCCATTAAAGTGGACTGGATTAACATAGCATTGGCCCCTTGTTGCTTATATGAGGTGACGTCTCAAAGTGACTAGAGTGTGATGCGATTGATGGCAAGTTCAAGTGCCATAAGATCATAAGGGATAACCAGTCGATCACATAGACAAACTGACTTTAAGGGACAATTTGTCGGGCAGTGACGAGTTATCAAGTTCTGCAAATTTTTGTAGCCTGGTCGTGGCAAGAGCTACTATAGTATTCTTTTTGAGTCAATTCTTTGACTAAAGATTGTTCTTCTAAGGCGGCACAGTTTCAGAGTGACTTTGATTTATGCTCTACGACCTTCGTAACAGTGGTCAAATAGGCATATTTTGGGTCATGATGAGTTGTGGCTATTCGAAGGGAATAGTGCGATAGGAATTGTCCACCCCTTGTCAGGACTGTATTAAAATCTCAAGGCCATTCGAGGAGTAGTAAGTTGAAAATGCGTGGCCACACTCGAAAGGTATCTATGGGAGATAATTCCGGTCAGACATTTACTCTACACATCAAGGAAACCACTATTGATATGATCAAATGCAAGTACGACCTGCAAGACACCTTGTGTTGAGTGGGAGATTGTAATAGGACAAGAGAATTGGTGACGCACACTTGTTTCGGACAAGTGGGAGATTATTGGAGTGAGTGTCCTCAACAATAGTGCGATCACATAATTAAATCTCAATAATAATAATAGAAATGGATGATGAGTATTATAGTCAACTGGTCAGCATAAAACGGTAACGATTGGGTCAGTTGAGTTTAGTGATCAGTTAAGCCCTTGAGGCAACACCTAAAGGACAATCTTCTAATCATGTACATTAATTAATTGTATAACGATACAGATTAATTAATCCCTTAAATTGAACTAAATTTATATTTAAGTGAGAATTATATCCTATTGTAATATGATAAAATAAGATTCATTTTAGTAATTTAATTGTTATATTATTATTAAGAATGCATTATGTTTATGAAACATTTGAGATAAGCAAAATTGGTTGATTATAATTACAAATTGTTGTAGATTATATTAACTAAATATGAGATGACCCATTTTATTTAAATGTAATTATAAAAATATGACTTAAAAGTTAAGTCTAATTATTTGTTATGAAATTGCATTTAAATTGGTTAAATGCACATTTATTAGCAAAATTACATGTTACATATCACATATCACATATGTGACAAATGACAAAATGCAAAAATTAAAATGGACACCCATTTTATATGGGTGCACTGGTTTTGTGAGTTAGATGGGTAAGATTTTAGTTTGTAATTTTGTTCTAATTAAGAATTAGCCCAAATTATTACTACAAAAACCTATACACTCAACCTATTTTATTGTGGAGAACAAAGTGAAAGGGACAACACCACCCATGTGGTGTGTGTGATTTGGACGGTGCAACTGAAGAGAAAAGAGGACCTCTTATTTATTCAACACTTCATCTCATTTTCTAATACAAATGCAAAATTGCTTATCTATCTACATCTCTCTAAACCTCACTAAACTTAAGAAGTTTACCCAACTAAGAGTTCATACATTTGAATAAAATTACTAAAGTAGTAATTAAGTTGTTAGATTTATTTTAAGGGAGACTACTATAATATACTAAAATTACTTAAATTACTTTGAAACTAGGACTTCATCCCTTGATTTATTGCTCAAGAACAATAGTTGAAAGGAGTTCAATTATTGTGCCCATTTCCTTCATACTCAATGTAAGAAATTGTTCTTTCTTGTTCTTTTGTTATGCATGCATAATATTCACATAGTTTAAGAGTAAACTATTCATAAGATGATATTAGAAATGTCTAATATTGAGTCTAAGAAACTTACAGGCATATGATATTGGTTTGTATGAACTTTGCCACATTTTTAGCGTAAGGCTAGTGTAGGATGTTGCTTCAACCCATTTGGTGAAATAGTCGATAGCTACCAAAATGAAACAGTGACCTCTTTTTCCCGATGGAGTGATCTTTTCAATGATGTCGATTTCCCAAGCAAAAAATGGCCAAGGAGAGGTCATGGTGTAAAGCAACGAAGGAGGAACATGCTGAACATTCTCGAAGATTTGGCAATTGTGGTAGTGTCAGACGTATTGAATACAATCTGACTCAATAGTCGTCCAATAATATCCTAGACGTGTGATTTTATTTTCCATCATGGGCCCGCTCATGTGAGGACCGCATTCTCCGTCATGAACTTCTTCCATTACCTTTTGTGCCCTTGAATGATCAAGGCAACGCAAGATGACACCAAGAGGTGTTATTTTATAACGCTTTCCTTGCATAAGATCATCTTTGGGACTCGGTTTGTTCAAGTCTTTTAAAACAACACACACCCGGATTCGACCATCCTCTTTGGGTATGGGGACTATGTTAGCCACCCAGTCAGAATACTCAAAAAATTTGATGAACCTAACTGTGAACTAATTATTGACTTCTTCTTTGATCTTAAGACCCATTTGGTCCTCATTCGACGAAGCTTCTGTTTTACAGGTTTGAAACCTGGCTTGATTGGAATTCAATGTTCTGCAATATCCATCTCGATCCCTGACATGTCTTTGTAAGACTAACCAAAAACGTCTTTGAACTCGTGTAGGAGGTTGACAAAACTAGCTTTTTCGGTCAGGTTGGAAGTCGTCCCTATCCTATGTTCTCGGGGTTCTGGTTCGGTCCCTACGTTGATGGGTTCAGTGTTTTCTATAACAGATGCCCCTTTCCATTCTTGTAGTATTTCTTTGATTATATGGGGAGGTAATTCGATCAAGTCTGTGTCACGGTTATCCTCATTGTCATCATAAACAGAGTTGCGTTAAGAAAAACACAAGGAGTAAGCAGAATCCAATTTATTCATATTAAATTTTGAAAAAAGCTTAAACAAAGAGGCCATCTGTTCAGCAGTCAGAGGCGGTTAAGGAGCAGCTGCTGGGACATTCCTTAAACTGTTGTTATTATTAGATGCTAAGCTAGGAGAAACAAAGGGATGAGGGGTGACCGTAGGAGGAGACTCTCTAGGAACTTCGCTAGACTCTGACTCGGACTACTCCGACTTCGACACAGACTCGAATTTGTTGTCTTATGGTTCTCCTTTGAACATCTCTCCTTCACATATGGATTTCATCTTCGACTAGGGAGATGAGGTGTGAATAATCAAAGGTGAATTCTTCATCTGTAATCATTAGTTTTCCAAGAGGATTCTTAGTGTTGTTAGGCTGGCTTCCAGGAGGGATGGGTAGACGACCATCCTCAATCATATATTGAATGTCATATTTCAACATTTAGCACTTCTCTGTGTCAAGTCCTTTGCCCCTATGATATTCGCAGTAAGCGTTGCCATCCCAGAACCGACTCTTCTTTTCTGGGTCAGGTGTAGGTCGATGGGTTAGAGTTTGCCTTGCTGTGTTAGCCTTTTCAAGGCATTGGAGTATGTATCACCGATGTTGGTGAATTCTCTTTGGAGGTTATTTGTAACACCCGCAAATGTACCCTATTTTTATAGTAAAAATATTTTACGGATACTTTTCAGCGAAATTTAGTTTTAGTTTAGAATTAAATTTTCCGTGTCGAATTTAGAATTTCCGAGTCCGTATTTGGATTTTACGCGAAATTTCAAGTGAATCACGTCTTAAGACGTCATTGACTTTTCCTTGACTTTTTCCACTTCCTCTTTATATACTCCCTCATAACCTAATTTCCCTCACAACTCAACAACTTCTTTTTCCTCACCAAGAAACCCCAAATCCCTAGCCTCCATATTTGATCCATCTTAGAATCATCGCTACTCCTTCGTTACTCGCTTAAATTCACTAAGGTTCGTCTTATTCCTTCCCTCTCATCTTCCTCTATCCGTATTGGTAATAAAATTACCGTCTTTGTCGCTTTTCAATTTATCCGTCTTTCTCAAAGGTGAATTATATTCATCTTGGGTCGTCTTTGTTTAGATGGAGACTTTCTAGACCCCGACAAAGATTACTATCTAGTGGAGGAAGGCTTAGAAATCGTCTAAAGACGCATAAAGGTAACGGTGAAGGGTTACTCGATATCATTTACGTGTTTTTAATGTGTTTTCTATGTTAGTAATCATATTTAGAATAAGATTAGTAATCATAGGAATTAGGTTGTTGATGATAGTTGTTGTTAGTTGATAATTGATAATGAGAATTGATGATGGATGATGATAATTGAAGTTGGTTAATATTCATAAGTGCTGAAGTGATGATTTCGTGCATATGTTGTTGGTTTCAATCACTCGTCGTTGTTAAACTTGTGTGTGGATCTATTTTTGGGAAGCCATGGTTGAGTTTAGAACAAAATGGAGATGTCTTGACCCAAGTCACGGTCGTGAAACTCATGTCACGAGCGTGAAATGAGAGGCTGACCAAATACCCTTGCGTAACAGACATTTCACGAGCGTGAAATGTAAGTCACGATCGTGAAACTCATGTCACGAGCGTGACATACAAGTCACGACCGTGACGAATGCAGTTTCACTACACTGACTCCTTTTCGTAAAATGATCATATCTCCTTTGTTACTTGCTTGTTTTGGGTTTGTGACCTACCGTTGGAACCGTAAAAGGATAAGCTATCACCTCCACTTAGAATTTATGAATTTGAATGTCTAAAACTCTAGTTATGACCGTTTGAAGTGGACCCTTGTTTTAGTTGGTTTCCAAACATGTTGTTTTTGAGAGGAGATCTATGTTTCTTATTTATTATGCTTCATAAACTTGTTCTAATGCTTATGTATAATGTATTGATTCATTTTTATCATATTTAAATTTATATAATTCCCTATTCGCATGTTTTGTGACGGTTTTTGGTATGTCCCACTTTGAGTCGGTTTTACAAATGTTACGGTTTGAGCACTAATTTTCTATGTGCTTTGTACTCTCATTCCCTTGCCTACCTCCACATTCGTAAGGCTGGAATGTCGGAACGAGGATGTATCCTTACTTCTTAATTGCATGTGTTAGTGGGCATACGACGACGTTGTTGGGAGGGGAACGCTTTGCGTTGATCGACCCGGCCGTCAAATGTTGTATACTTGCGAGGTGGTGTCATTGCATGTAGCGTACCGCTTGTTATGATGCTTGTGCTCTTTTCCGCCTCTTTCGTGAATGTCGACCGAATTTGGGGTACTCGGCTTCTATGATTGACCGAGTCTTGGATGCGAAATGTCATCGCTTGACGAAAGGAACACGTTTATTCCGAGAGTATGGCCAGGTTTAGACTAGTACCGGGTATTTATATCGTCGTTCTACCAGGAGGAAATTAGTCTACATATACAAAATGTCATCGTGTATGCGTTCAAGGAAATGTTTATCCCGTGGATGCGATTTTTATCATTCTTGCCATGTACACGGTGCTAGTGCGTGTCATTTACCGTGAGAGATGTCGTCAACGTATTGTACGTTTAAATGGATGATTATATGATTGATTATTTGTGATCTTTGGATGACTTGACATGCATGGTTTTTTTGTCGAGTCTCAATCTTATCAAACTTACGCCGCTAACGGTGAGATGCAAGCCCTAGTGAGAGTCTATGGTTGCCTAAGACTGTCTTCCTAGAGTCTATCTATAGCATGATGGTTACAGATTGTACTTCATATGCTCTTATCATTATATATTGAACTGCCTATCTATCCTTATCGTATTTCACATGTATATCTATATATGCATGCTTCTACTTTTGTATTTCCTTTTATGTACGTTTAATGTGATATGGCTGGGAGAACCCGGAGTTACTCCCCACTGACTGTGGCGTTCATGTTTTTCATGGATGAACAGGTTGCTTGATTGGATGACTTTTTGCTTATGATATTTTGGGTTCGGGTGTAAGCTAGCGGGCGTTGTCCCTGGATGAAACACCTCTAGACGTTCATTAGCTAGATGCTAAATAACTTTGTCTTTTGTTAACATTTTGAGAGACTACGTCTCTTGTAGTATTTAATATTTGGTTTGTAATTACTGACATTCCTCGTATTTCTATCTTGCATGTAAAAAGATGTTTTTAAAATACCGTATTTTCCGCTTCATAAATCACATGCTTGTTATGTTTTATTTCCGCATTCGCGAGGGTTGTCACAGTTGGTATCAGAGCTTTATCGCTCCCGACGCACATACGTGAACCCTAAACTTAAACTACTTGACCTTTGATGAAATATCAATTGAGAGATGGGTAGAAATTAAGGACTTTTACTTGGTAGTCTTTGGTGTGACTTGATGTTTGTTAGGTTCTAACTTGTTTGTTGATTGTTTTGAGTGATGTTATGTTTATTTCCTATCTATCGTCCTTAAGGTGGATCATTTGTTACCTAGAGAAAGTATCTTCTACTGAATATTTGAAGATTGACAAGCCTAATTGAAGTGTATTTCTTCCTCATCTATGAATTCTCTCGTCCTTATTGTATTATGCTCTCTTCCTTCTATCTAGGTGCTTCTTTCTCTTCCAACTTGTTTGCCTCTTGGAAATTTCTCTTGATAGTTCCTCCATCTTACCATTGGTATCCTTACCTTCCTCTTGTAACATTTTTGTGGATGCCATACCCATTTGTTTGTGGTATATTATACTTGGTCGGAAGAACTTTGAATTTTGTCGAATATTAGTGTTTGTTAGAATGAATTTGTGATTTGAGGAAAATGGTGTAGATCTAAATTCACCCTATATTGATGATTGGTTGTAACTCTAAGGAAAGGTAGTAAGATAAGTTTGATGGTTTTAATGCTTGAAGCTTGCCATGACTAATGTGTAGATAGTTCATGGTATTTGATGGTGTAAGGTTGAATGAGTTGGCTAGGAATTCTTAACCCATTAGTGATTTAATCTTTTGAACTTAGGAGTTTAGTAATATTAGAGTGTCTTGAGGATCATATCTAAATTGGAGCTAGTTGTTCTAAGTGAGAATATTTGGATGATACCTTGAGGTGTAAAATGCTTTTGAGACTAAAAGACTTTTTGTGGATTCTAGTGTATGTGTTAGAGTATACGCTTGGTGGAAAAGTACTTGGCTATAATTCTTGGATTTAAAAATATGATCTTATATCATAGTATCGAAGACTTGGTTGAGGTGGTAAGTCGTCGTGATTGATTAAACCATGTTACTTAAGGATTATGGTCATGAGTGGAATCTGATTAGATTGACTATGTCGGTGGCGCCTTATGATGTTGATAATGTTGTTCTGTTCGGTGTTCTATCTTGTGGGCCATAGGAGTTGAAAAGAGATTAGTATGGAGAATTCCTTATTAGTTCTTCGGTTTTGAAACCTTTGGGAGTGTGTCAAATTTTGGAGTTGAGAGAATGTTACTATGCTTGAGTTGCAATTCCGCAATTGGGAATCCGTGTTATATGAAGGGATGGATGAATTGGGTTGTAATCGATTTGTTAAATCTAGGTGTACCTTACTTTGATGATTTGTGGTACGATGGTCCCTTGTAAAAGACCTTTGTAATCGGGATGAGTTGCTTTGCTATCACCCTGAGTCTGAAAGGAGAAATTTTGTGGATTAAACTTTAAACTTTTACTCGTACCATTATCCCTTTCCATTTCCTTTCATGCAAGTTCCTACTAAACCTGATTCCTAGGAAAATGTTTTCTCTTATCTTTTCCTTTGCCTGGCTATCTTCATGGCTATATCTATCCAATATCTAGCTTTTGGCTCCCTGCCTCTAGCGTCCCTCTAATTTTCGTCCGATCTTATCGCGTTCGTGTTTCCCTTGAAATTTCCTATCGTTTCCAGTTTCATGGTGACATTGTCTTTCCTCTGGTGAGATAGCTGGGGTTGTTAGCTAGCTTCGTGTTGATTTTGAACATGAATAGGATTGGGATTTAAACCTTAGGATGAATCTGTTGGTAGTATTGTACTCTCTTGGTGGCTTCATTTATTGAGCTTGCTAGTGTAGTGCTATTTTGGGAATCAAGTTGAGCGAGATGATATTCGTTGTTGTGAGTATTATATCGGTTGCTTGGGATATCATTTGGGAATTAGATGTCTCTAATGGGTGGATTCTAAAAGAGACTTTGCTTTAGGGTAATTGAGTTGGTACCCAAAGTTTGAGGAGTTTTGTCATAAATGAAAATCGATTCATTTTGAGTTTTAGATGAACTAAATAATTTGAATGGTTGTCTGATTGCCAAGTGATTGGTCATTTGTGGTTTGGAATTAGTAATTCTCTTTTATTCTTAAGGAATCATAGTTTGAGATTGAGAAATGTTCGTTGCAAGCTTTGGATAGTGAGTGCTCAGTTGTTATGGTTATGAGTTAGAATGGTGAACCCATTTATCTTGAGGTTAGTAACCACCATAGTTTGCTAATGTGACTATTTATATTTGAGGCTTCGAGCGTAGTAATGATCGAATTAAGGATGTTATGGCGTATTAAAGAATATTATAATCGATAATGGATTGTGGATTTTTTCCTTGTCGTGAGATCTGGGATGAGGCTAGTTGGATCTTAGATAATTATGTTTTTGTTGCGTGGATTGTGTTTTGATTCTCGAGGATGAGAAAGTTCATTGTAAATTTAGGATAATGAGTTTGAAGTAAATTGGATTAAAGGATTTCATGGTAAGTCCTTTACTTTGTGGTTGTTAGCGATCATGTTTCCCTAGATAAATATTTTGTTGGTGGTTTCTAGTAAGAGTTTTGATGAAACTAAGAAGATTAGAGTACGTAATGAATCCTACATGTGGGTTGTTAGTTGTGGAGTCTACCGTGCCGATGGACTTTAGTGGATACTAAATGGATCTGAATAATTAGGTTATTGGCTTGAAATCTCGTGATTATGGAATATTTTTGTAAGATTTCTGATGATTGAAAATGATGAGTTGCAAATTGGGTAAATTGCATTCTCTTGAGGATTTGGTTTATTAGTAGAGTTAGTAATGTCGAATTCTTGTAGATCTTCCTGCCGACTTTATCTTGATCTTCCTATCCCAAAGAGTTCAATTTGTTTCGTTTTTGCGTGTTTTGTATATATTTTGTTACCCTGAATTGTGTGTGAATTGTGCGAGTCGCTCTATGTACGTGTAATGTCCTGTTATTTGATTTTATCTTCGATAAAACCTTCAAATTTCCATATTATATTTCTAGTTTAACGTTTCAAAGAAGTCTAAAAAAGATTTGTGTACCCTCTTTTTGGATAAAATAGATTTCTTTCCCTTTTATATTTGGATTTTGTGTTTGGTTGGATGTTTGGACTTGTTATTGGAGACATCTGGTGACTAGTCCTGCACTTACTAACACTTGTTTGATTTTCGATTTCACTATTTCGACTTTGATTTGATCTGGATAATTAGAGTTCTCGTTCGCGACGGGCACTCTTGAGATCTGTAAGTAAAGTTTCACACTTATGAAAATTCTCCTTAAACCGTTTTCGAGAAGAACCTCGTTTCATAAATGTTTCCCTTGTAAAAGTTTTCTTGTTAATTCTTAAAACCGATTCTTGTCCTTGATACTTTTGTTTTCTACTCTCAAGTTTCGAGGACGAAACTTTTTAAAAGGTGGAGTGATTGTAACACCCGCAAATGTACCCTATTTTTATAGTAAAAATATTTTACGGATACTTTTCAGCGAAATTTAGTTTTAGTTTAGAATTAAATTTTCCGTGTCGAATTTAGAATTTCCGAGTCCGTATTTGGATTCTACGCGAGATTTCAAGTGAATCACGTCTTAAGACGTCATTGACTTTTCCTTGACTTTTTCCACTTACTCTTCACATACTCCCTCATAACCTAATTTCCCTCACAACTCAACATCTTCTTCTTCCTCACCAAGAAACCCCAAATCTCTAGCCTCCATATTTGATTCATCTTAGAATCATCGCTACTCCTTCGTTACTCGCTTAAATTCACTAAGGTTCGTCTTATTCCTTCCCTCTCATCTTCCTCTATCCGTATTGGTAATAAAATTACCGTCTTTCTCGCTTTTCAATTTATCCGTCTTTCTCAAAGGTGTATTATATTCATCTTTTGTCGTCTTTGTTTAGGTGGAGACTTTCTAGACCCTGACAAAGATTACTATCTAGTGTAGGAAGGCTTAGAAATTGTTTAAAGACGCATAAAGGTAACGGTGAAGGGTTACTCGATATCATTTACGTGTTTTTAATGTGTTTTCTATGTTAGTAATCGTATTTAGAATAAGATTAGTAATCATAGGAATTGGATTGTTGATGATAGTTGTTGTTAGTTGGTAATTGATAATGAGAATTGATGATGGATGATGATAATTGAAGTTGGTTAATATTCATAAGTGTTGAAGTGATGATTTCGTGCATATGTTGTTGGTTTCAATCACTCGTCGTTGTTAAACTTGTGTGTGGATCTATTTTGGGGAAGCCATGGTTGAGTTTAGAACAAAATGGAGATGTCTTGACCCAAGTCACGGTCGTGAAACTCATGTCACGAGCGTGAAATGAGAGGCTGACCAAATACCCTTGCCTAACAGACATTTCACGAGCGTGAAATGTAAGTCACGGTCGTGAAACTCATGTCACGAGCGTGACATACAAGTCACGGTCGTGACGACTGCAGTTTCACTGCACTAACTCCTTTTCGTAAAATGATCATATCTCCTTCGTTACTTGCTAGTTTTGGGCTTGTAACCTACCGTTGGAACCGTAAGAGGATAAGATATCACCTCCACTTAGAATTTCTGCATTTGAATGTCTAGAACTCTAGTTATGACCGTTTGAAGTGGACCCTTATTTTAGTTGGTTTCCAAACATGTTGTTTCGAGAGGAGATCTATGTTTCTTATTTATTATGCTTCATAAACTTGTTCTAATGCTTATTTATCATGTATTGATTCATTTTTATCATAGTTAAATTTATATAATTCCCTATTCGCATGTTTTGTGACGGTTTTTGGTATGTCCCACTTTGAGTCGGTTTTTACAAATGTTACGGTTTGAGCACTAATTTTCTATGTGCTTTTTACTCTCATTCCCTTGGCTACCTCCACGTTCGTAAGGCTGGAATGTCGGAATGGGGATGTATCCTTACTACTTAATTGCATGTGTTAGTGGGCATACGACGACGTTGTTGGAAGGCGAACGCTTTGCGTTGATCGACCCGGCCGTCAAATGTTGTATACTTGCGAGGTGGTGTCATTGCATGTAGCGTACCGCTTGTTATGATGCTTGTGCTCTTTTTCGCCTCTTTCGTGAATGTCGACCGAATTTGGGGTACTCGGCTTCTATGATTGACCGAGTCTTGGATGCGAAATGTCATCGCTTGTCGAATCGGAACACGCTTATTCTGAGAGTCTGGCCACATTTAGACTACGACCGGGTATTTATATCGTCGTCCTACCAGGAGGAAATTAGTCTACATATACGAAATGTTATCGTGTATGCGTTCAGGGAAATGTTTATCCCGTGGATGGGATTTTAATCATTCTTGCCATGTACACGGTGCTAGTGCGTGTCATTTACCTTGAGAGATGTCGTCAATGTATTGTATGTTTGAATGGATGATTATATGATTGATTATTTGTGATCTTTGGATGACTTGACATGGTTTGTTTGTCGAGTCTCAATGTTATCAAACTTACGCCGCTAACGGTGAGATGCAAGCCCTAGTGAGAGTGTATGGTTGCCTAAGAGTGTCTTCCCCGAGTCTATCTATAGCATGATGGTTACGGATTGTACTTCATATGCTCTTATCATTATATATTGAATTGCCTATCTATCCTTATCGTATTTAACATGTATATCTATATATGCATGCTTCTACTTTTGTATTTCCTTTTATGTACGTTTAATGTGATATGGCTGGGAGAACCCGGAGTTACTCCCCACTGACTGTGGCGTTTATGTTTTTCATAGATGAACAGGTTGCTTGATTGGATGGCTTTTTGCTTGCGGGCGTTGTCCCTGGATGAAACACCTCTAGACGTTCATTAGCTAGATGCTAAATAACTTTGTCTTTTGTTAACATTTTGAGTGACTACGTCTCTTGTAGTATTTTATATTTGGTTTGTAATTACTGACATTCCTTGTATTTCTATCTTGCATGTAAAAAGATGTTTTTAAAATACCGTATTTTCCGCTTCATAAATCACATGCTTGTTATGTTTTATTTCTGCATTTGCGAGGGTTGTCACATTATTCCTTCTAGGTGTTTAAACAAGGTTGACTTCATCATTCTTGTTAGCTGAGCCATAAGATTGACTCGTTGAGCCTTGATAGCACGACCAACCGTTTTGGACAAGAGTCCTTTTCGGATGTCGTCTTTACTTCTTATTCCCAGCACAATCAAATCTTTGGAAGACTATATATTTTGGTACCTCATATGGTTTGCATAAATGGGTCTCAGTTTGTCCACGAATTTATCTACAAGGGTAGCTTCATCTGGACGTTCAACAAGATGTGTGCTAGTTTTCCTTTGCTTACTAAGGGAGTCGGCGAAGCCTTCTTTCTCATTTGGGGTAAGAGCCTCTAGAGTACAGTTATTGACTTAAATGTGATTAAAAGGGTTCTCATGTCCCTTGAACTTTGAGATGTCATTCATATTCAAGTTGGTTGGCAATTGGGCGTTCAAAGCTTCATACTTGCGATTGTTCTCCCTATAAATGTCGTTCCCCTTAAGGTACATTAGTTGCTCCTCCATGTATTGGAGTCGTTTTTCAGCTTCGTTAGGAACCGGTTTAGGATTGGTTTGAGGTTGCCCCCAAAAAGGTGGAAAGTTATCATGCATACTATCTGGAATTTCTAGAGGAGGAAGCCTAGTTTCCACGGCAACAATTCGACCCTTAATGGCATTGAGGCGGCATAGGCCTGGTGTTAACTTGCATAAAGATGAAGGAGCACAGCTAGGATTTGATCATTACCATTTGGTCCGTGAACACTGGAGTGACTAGCTCTAGGCATCTTGAAACTTAGCAAGAGACAGATGACGAATCAAAACACGATCGACCAATCCAGCACACTTACTCGAAAAGACTCGATTCGTGAAGTGGGAGTGTGCCACTGTGTTTAAGTCGGTTTTGAAAATGACTAGTTTGGAAGTGTTTGTCCTAGACAACCGTAGTGCGGTTGTAGGAGTGTTGACTGGAAGTGGAGAAATGATTTTGACTAGACACTTGGATAGAGTTTCGACTCATTTCGCGCTACTTTCGGCTACCTTTGAAAATGATTTACAGTTTTAAAAAAAAATTATTTGAAAAGTTTGTCATGGTTTATTTACAAAAATGGTGATCATGTAAGGGTTACACAGATTTAAACATGCATTATAACGGTATGCTGAGTGCATTTAAAACGGTTTTGGCTTAAAGGCTGGGTTGCCATACCAAGCAATCAAACCCAAGGTCTGTGGAGAGATCCGCGCCAAACATGAGTAAGGCCGGTTCCTAGTCGATTTCCTCAAGTAGTAAAAGCCCTTGGTGCTAACAGGAGTTTACACTGTGGTATGGTTGAACACAATCGCTATCCATCCTTGGAGCCACATAATAATTTGGACCGACCAGATAGGACGATTGGTCGAAAGGGTTAGGCCTAGGAAGGCCGAATAAAACGACCTAGGAAGATCGAGTAATGAAAACTGAAAATTGTCTCATACATACTATTCCCTAACCTTGTTTATGTTTCACCCTGGGTACATGTAAGTGTATTTTCCCCAGCGGAGTCGCCAATTTGTGGTACACGGCCTGGTGAGGGACCAAGGGATGAAAACGAGGGACAAGCATAGAAATATGATATATAATATATTTAGACTGATTCCCATCTTCATTATCTTCTGTTTCGACCTCATTTAATGCGTTTTAGCGCCGGTCTTGTTTTATAGGAAATATGCCAAAAGAAGTATGAGACGGGATGAGAAGAAAGAAACCGTCACTAAGAATATACGGAAAAGAAGAAATAAAAGAAGATGAAGAAAAAAAATGAAGAAAAGAAGAAAAGGAAAAGGAAAAAGTGTCCCAGCCGGTCCAGGCCACCGGCAGCCGGCCAGCCGGCTGGGCACTCCGCTAACCCCATCAAAACTAAAAAAGGTTGGAATAAAAATCAGGGGCTCCCAGCCGGTCCACGCCACCGGCAGCCGGCCAGACTGGCTGGGGGAGCAGGCATAAAGAAGAAGGAGAAGAAAGGAAGAAGAGAGTCCCATCCGGGTAGGCCACCGGCAGCCGGCTAACCGCGTGGGATTTCTTTCACTTGACGAAAACTCAAATTTGAGTCAGAGAGCCCCAGCCGGTCCAAGTCACTGGCAGGCGGGCAGCTGGCTGGGACCCCTAGTCCGCAATTTCAACTTTCCTTCTTATTTTGAACCCTTTATCCCACCAATCTATATATACCTCTCTCTTAATTCATTTTTGACACACAACCCTAGACACAAAAACCCTAGATTTAGCTTTCAATATTCCTAATCATTACTTTAATCCTTTGATAATTAGCACTAATAACTCTAATTTTCTACTTAGTTATCTTTAGATTTAGTCTTTCCCTTAGCTATTGTTGAAGATTTGGGTTGTAATTTAATATTATTGAAGACTTTCCTTCTATTTTATCATCAAAGGTTGCAACTTTTATTAAAGTTTGGTACAATTCTTCTCCTAATTACTTCTACTAGTTATTTAATTGCATTTTCTTGCTCATTCTACTAGTCATCATCTTGAATATGTTTTCCTTTGTCTTTATCATGTTAAATTCTTCACCTTTAGTACCTAGTCTTAGTAATATGTGTGAGTAGTGTATGGCTAGGGTAGATGGGGGATTTAGTGTAGGTTTATGGGTCGATTATGGTATTTGGGTATAAAGATTAGGTCTTTTGGTAGTTTACTTGTTTTATGCACACAAGGTGTTTGTTGAAATGCTTGAATGAGTAATTTGAGTCTTTTCCATGTTCAATTGCTAGTTAGAGTGAGAGCTTAGACTTGCATTGCTTTTGTGTGTGTCGAGGGTGTTTAGGTGAAGGTTAGGGCGAGAACCCAATCAAACCTTAGGCTAGGGCTCGTCTTGCACCGAGAGGTAGAGGCTTGCCTATTTCCCGTCTTGCACCGAGAGGTGGAGATACGTTTAGACTCACTATTAGACTAGTCTTACCCCCATCATAATTGACCTACACCTTTATTAATGAACCCATTCACCTTAGTTTCTCTTAATCCTTGTTTTTAATCGCAACCTTGCCTCTTTGTTAGTCTTGTTAGCAGTAATCTTCTTCAACTTGGTTTTAGCTAGAATTAAATTAGACTTTGACTAAACTGTCTTAGAACCATAATCACCGTCCCTTGGGATACGACCATTACAATACCCAACGATAACTCGTTCGCTTGCGAGGTTAAATAAACTCAACATGAAGTTTTTGGCGCCGTTGCCAGGGACGACAATATTGGATAAGATAGTTTAAATGATTTTAGGCTTAGTTCACTTTTAATTGTTTTATTCTTTTGTCCTAGTGCATCAAGGTTCATTAAGGCCATTTGATTCTCTTTTGAGTGTATGAGCAGGTGTTACATCGGGCCACTCTTTCCTCTTGACCGAGAAATAGAGAAAACCTTTTGGGCTAGAAGAAGACAAGCTCTTACTTCCTTAAGAGGATCCCACCCATTCTTACCCTCATAAATACTCCACCACCCATGATTGAGCCTTCAATTTCACAAACACCACCTCCCACTTTTTCACCCCTCATCATACCTACAAATATTCCCATAACCACCCCTAATCGGTCTTGCTCAGCCATCAACTATCGAGCTATTCCCCCCAACACTTTTGAACTCCGTCGTCATGTCATCTCATTCATTTAATAAGACATCTTTCATGGGTTGAAGAATGAAGATGCAAATGAAAACTTGGTAGGTTTTAAGGAGAAGGTGGGCACAATCAAAAGAAATGGGATCAGCAAAGACCAAATCTTACTCATGTTATTTCCCTTCTGCTTGAAGGACAATGCAAAAAAATGGTTAAATTCTCATGAACCGGGAACTTTCACCACTTGGGCTAGCTTCTCAAAGGCCTTCATTACCAAGATCTACCCCCTTTCAAAAACCGCAAGGATAAGACATGAGATCCAAACCTTCAAGCAAAAAGACTATGAGACATTGAGTGAAGCTTGGGACAGGTTTCGAGATCTTCTAACCTTTTGCCCTTACCATGGTATCCCGAAATGGTTGACTACTCAAATCTTCTTTCAAACTCTAGAGCAAAGATTTCGAGACATGATAGTGGCGGCCTCCGGGTGAAATTACGAAAAAATGAACAACGCCGAAATCATGGAGATGATTCAAAACATCTGCGAGATGGAGAATAGCTATGGTTCAAGAGAGAGCGAGGGTAGAGATGAAGGGTCTAGTAGACTCGAGTTGGAAACCAAACTCAAAGAAGTTTGATAATTTGGGTCTAGAAAAGGGCAAGGGACAAATCCACCAACTTCTAAGAGAATGACCAAGTCAAGATAGGGTGTAGTATGTTGAGAAACCAAGGTCTCCACCAAGATCTTACTCCCAAAAACCGATATGCGATACTTGTTGTGGTGTTGGTCACACATATGAAGTAGGTCCTTCTTTCCCTCTCGAGGATAAATTCCAACAAGAATGCTATGCAATGGAAGGGAACCAACCTAGGTACTCCTTTCAACGACAAGAGACATTCTTTCGAGCCTTCCTAAACCAAGACCCGAAACTCTCATATGGAGGGCCACCCTTGGATCCCAAGTATCAAGCCCCACAATACCAACCACCTCCCAAACCCGACCATTCAAGGTCTTACAACAACAACAACCATGGCCAAAATTCCGATTCTAGGAGGTTTACCCAACGTGACAATCATCCATATGTTCCCCCTCCGTTTAGAGAACACAGAAACCCCAACAACCGTAACCACTACAACAACAATAACTTCCAACAACAACAAAATTACCAACAACCTCATAACTTTCAACAACCTCCACCTCCATGTGAACAATCGAACTCTTCAATTGAGCAATTGCTAAAGAATATGGAAAATAAGGCAATGCAACATGAAGCAAATGCGGAGGAACAATTCAAACTCTTGAGATACAACATTTCAAACGTCCAAGCCCAACAATGAAACTTTGATTCTTATTTGGCTAACCAAGGGCCTATCAACCTTAAAAAAAAAGAGCAAATTCTCCCAATGCAAGGGTCTCACCCTAAGGATGGACCCTCACACCACCAACAAGCACATATGGTTGCCTTGAGGAGTAGGAAAGAGTTAGAAGATCCATACAAAGACTATGAGCATGAGCCAAAGAGGAAAACAGATGTGATGAAAGGAGGAATTAAGAGTCCACCTCTTTCACCATCAATTAGAGGTGAGCCTTCCAATAAAGGGAAGGTTGATGAGCAAGTTATGGATGATGAGAACTTTGTGTTGGAGGAAGTGATTCTTGAAGAAGTGGAAAACAAAGAGAAAGAAAAAGAACCCAAGAGAAGTGATGAATCTAAACAAGCCCCACCTCCCAACAAAGCCTACATCTTGCAATGCCATTTCCCCATAGATAAAGAGCCAAGACCGAGGAGAAGAAATTCTCTAAGTTCTTAGAGATGTTAAAGAAGCTAGAGGTTTCACTACCTTTCACCGAGGTAGTGACACAAATGCCCCTTTACACAAACTTTCTCAAGGATGTTCTCACCAAAAAGAGGGGTATTGGAAGTGATGGGATAGTAGCCTTAACCGAGGAATGTAGTGCGGTGTTGCTCAACCATATGCCAAAGAAGCTACAAGATCCGGGTAGCTTTTCAGTTCCATGCATGGTTGGCAATGTGAACATTAAAAGAGCGTTGTGTGACTTGGGTGCAAGTGTTAGCATCTTGCCACTTCCTATTGCTAAGAAACTCGGATTACAAGACATGATTCCTACCTCCATCACTCTGCAACTTGCCGATCGATCGGTACAATATCCTAGGGGTGTAATAAAGGATGTACCGGTAAAGGTAGGGAATTTCTACATACTGGCGGACATTGTGATATTAGATATTCCGAAGGATCAACAAACTCCAATAATCCTTGGAAAACCATTAATGGCAACCGGGGGAGTCATGATTGATGTGAAGAATGGACGACTCTCTTTCAATGTTGGAGGCAATGTAATTGAGTTTTCCTTGACGGGTCTCTTGTCCAAGACAATGTTTGAAAGTGCTTATTCGGTGGATATTCTAGAAGATGTTATCCAAGATGCTAATGATCTATGTTCGGGGGAAGTTGTTGAAGAGGATTATGAAGCTATACCACCACTCCTTGATGAAGAAGAGGGTAAGGAACCGTCAAAGGTAGACCTTAAACCTTTACCCCCCTCCCTTGATTATGCTTATCTTGATGAGGAAAAGGCATTTCCGGTGATTGTCAATGCTAACCTAGATCTTGTTAAATGTCCTTAAAATCAACAAGAAGGCACTTGGGTATAGCATTCACGACCTTGTGGGTAACGATCCTAGAGTGTGTATGCATGACATTGCATTAGAGGATGGATACGCACCTTGTGCCCAACCTCAAAGGACAATGAATGATAAATTAAGGGAAATAGTGAGAAAGGAAATAGAAAAACTGCTTGAGGCCGGAATCATATACTTCATCTCGGGAAGCGATAAGGTGAGCCCGATTCAAATACTGCTTGGGTATAGCATTCCCGCTAGCTCACACCCGAAACCCAAAATACAACTAGAAAAATCCATCCAAGCAAGCAACCTGTTCATCCATGAAAAACATGAACGCCACAGTCAGTGGGGAGTTACTCTGGGTTCTCCCAGCCATATCACAAAAAACGAACTTAAACGGAAATACATAAGTAGAAGCATGCATAGATAAATTTACATGTTAAATACGAGAAGGATAAATAGGCAATTCCATATATATAAAGATTATAGACAAACTCGCGGAAGATACCCTTAGGCAACTATATACTCACTAGGGCTTACATCTCACCGTTAGTGGCATACACTTGATAAGATAGAACTCGACATATGAACTGTACACATCTGATTAGAAATAGACTCGGGGAAGACACTCTTAGGCAACCATACACTCACTAAGGCTTGCATCTCACCGTTAGCGGCATAAGTTTGATAAGATTGAGACTCGACAACCAAACCATGCCAAGTCATCCAATGACCACAAATAATCAATCATATAATCATCCATTCAAACGTACAATATGTTGACGACATCTCTCACGGTAAATGACACGCACTAGCACCGTGTAAATGGCAAGTATGATTAAATCGCATTCACGGGATGACATTTCCCTGAACGCATACACGATTCTACATTTCGTAAATGTAGACTAATTTCCTCCCGGTAAGACGACGATCATAATACGGTCCTAGTCTAAACCTGGCCAGACTCTCAGAATAAACATTTTCCGATTCGACATGCGATGACATTTCGCATCCAAGACTCGGTCATACATGAAAGCCGAGTACCCCAAATTTGGTAGACCTTCACGAAAGAGGCGGAAAAGAGCACAAGCATCATAACAAGCGGTACGCTACATGCAATGACACCACCTTGCAAGTATACAACATTTGACGGCCGGGTCGATCAACGCATAAGCGTAGTATCATTTATATAACTAAGTGTAGTAATATTTATATTAGACATATTACAATGTCTTGAGAATATTACTAAGTGTAGTAATATTTATATTAGACATATTTTAAGGGCTACTACAATATCATACTAGTGTAATATTTTGTAGAGATTAAGGGTAGTCTTGGGTGCAACTTAGAGGAGTGTTCTTATACTAAGAACTTGGAGTTCATCCTTATTATTTAAGCTCAAGAACAAAGTAGGAAGGAGTCCTATTTTGTGCCCAAAATCCTTATAAATCAATGTAAGGAAAATGTTTCTTCTTATTTTGTATTGTTTTGTTATGCATGCATAATATGTGACACCCTCAAATTTGCGGAAAAAAAAAAATAATTTACATACATAACCAGTTGTCCAATTGGATAAAAAGGGTCATTACAAAACGGAAATAATATTCTAAAAAGAAATATACAAGACGGGAGACATATCTCCCGTATAAATACGGAAATGAAAGAGTGTATAATAATATACAATCTAAGAACCGAATATAGGTCCAAGTTAATACTTCGCTCGCTAGCTCGTCAATGTACCCAATGTATGCATTCACCACCTGTTCGACCGCATTAAATATAAACACGGAAGCCACAGTCAGTGGGGAGTAACTCCGAGTCCTCCCAGCCACGAAATGTCGAGTTTGATGAAACATGAATAACATAAAATCAATGTATATGGAAAATACAAAACTTAAACATATATGATATGCTTTTCATGTTATGAAACAGATAACTAACAAATAACCTAGCATGTGAAAGCTATCATGTGAAACCGATAATAAACTATAACTCGAGTAGGAAGCTGGTATGTCTAGCTCATGATGTTCCCTCAGAAACTGGGCCATGAACACTCACCCTAATCAACACGTAATCTGTGAATCAGTTAACACCGGTAATCCAACTCTATCATCCTACCGGCTTGCATCTCACCGTTCTAGAACTCATAGAATCATACAAACATGAAAGACCAATACTTCTACAAACAGGCATAAGTTCTTAGTACATTCAATAGTCGACTTCTGTAACTCGAGGCTATACCACAAGGTAGGAAAACATCCTAGTCCTAGACTGATCAGACCTAGCGACAACAGCTATTCCATTCCCCGTCCCATGACATAACCGTCTATGAGAAACTCTCCTAGGCGACCCCCTAAGCAGAGATGGCTAGTACTTAAGCTGGTTCCAACCCCAAAACGGATTAGGCAACCATGCCCCGACTTGGATATAAACCCACCAAGCCGAGACACAAAAGCTATCAAGCGGCAAACTCCGTATGCTCGTTAAAGATAGTACGGGCCGATCAATGTCATGGTCCAAGCTACTCATTTAGAATTAGAATGGTCAAGACGCCATATATCCATAATTCTCTATGGGTACTTAGTCAACACGACACCAACCATATAATAAAACAGTCACAGGAAAAACATCCTATCATGTGACTGATTGCATATAAGTAATAAACAAATATCATATCGCCTCATATCTACTAAGGCTAATTCAATAATTAAATACAACTTTACTTGAAGACAAATCCCCGACCCGAGTCCCGCGACGGTTCATCAGTCAAATCGGGGCTGACTAGATCTTAGTTTGACCAAACCCGTTGGATCAAACCGGCTAGAAACAGAGTCTTTATCACATAGACATAAAATCAACATATTCATTACATGTTATATTATTAAAACTTCTAACATGTGAATTATTACATTTTACGTAACCCCCCGCTTGACTGAAAGGATATAAATTTAAACTACGATCTCGTCTTATAATTTCTAACATGTGAGAAATAATAATTTTATGAAAAACCTTTTTAATTAAATATTTTACGTATTAATATTTCCCACTTGCTAAATATTACAAAACACGATAAAAATGACTATAACTCAAAAACCGTCACAAGTCCCAAAGTGGGACCCACGGGCTGAGTTGGGCCGGACCCCACATGGGCCTGATTTGGGCCCCACGGCCTGTTTTGGCAAAATGGGCTGTTTTGGCCTTTTTAACGGTTTTACTAAAACCGTTTCTAATATTTCCCGCATGCTTTAACATATTTAAAACCCGTCAAAACAACAACCAATCAATCAAACATCGACACAACCCAAAGACCAACACCCGGACCCACCAAGGACCAGCCCAGACCGGCCTGGACCGGGCCTGAACCGGCCTGGACCGGCTGGTTTTGGGTCCGGTTCACTGCCACTTCCCACGGTTCACACAACCACACTTCCCAATTAATTCTAACATGTTTTTAATTAACAACATCCATTTTTAAACATCTAATTCAACCATCATGCATACAAAAATCATGCTTATGAACCAATCATCAAACTATGGCAAGAACACTAATCATACTAATTATTCATACAACATAATAAAAATAACTACTTATCATATTACTACTTAAAAATCATAAGTAACAATAATATGAACTAAAACTTCAGCTATGTGACATTATTTCGTCGAGTAAATCGGAATTGTTACCTTAGCTAGCTAAAATCAAGTAGCACCAAAATAATAAGAACTAAGAAAATAAGAAACCCGTCTTCTAATCGTCTCCTAAAATATACGAGTCACCAAACACGTCTTCAAAATCTTCCCCTATAAGAAATGACAAGAAAAACATTATTAGAATTAAAACTTTGATTTTCCATAATTAAAGTGTTGAAAACGATTTTGACGGAATTGAAAATAAACCGTACTAGAAGATGGGGAGCGAAGAGGAGATCCTAGAAATATCAGTTAGGACGAATTTAATTAAGAAATGAAGGTTTTATGAAGGTTTTGCTCAAGAACGATGAAGAACGGATGAAGAACGCGAAGAACGCTCAAGAACGATTAAAGAAAGTGATATTTTGATCTTAATTTGATTTGTTGAAAAATGAAAAGTTGTTTGTGAGTAAAGTGGGGTGAGGAGTGTCGTGTAATATAGATCAAACTAGTGAGTTGGGTTTTGAAATTGTGGTTATGGAATTGACCCGGTATAATAATTATATTACCGTAATTAATTAGATATTAAGTTAATTGAATTAAATATCAAGATATTATGTTATGATAATGAAAAGAAATAAAATATCAAGGCTAAGAGAGGAAGAAAAACCGTGTGGTATGGGTGATATCGGGTCAGTTTTGTAAACGATTTGCGTAATTTTCGTTAACTGATCGATAAAGTAAATAAATATCTAGATAGTATTATTAGTTTAATCAAAAGAATTAAAATATCTAATGTGAGTGGAAAACGATGACCTGGGCGCGTGACTCATGCCAAAGTCGAGTTTCGGTTTCGTTTCGCGCTTTACGATGAGTCGGGAATAGTTAAATAACGTTCGGTTAAAAACGTAAACGTTATTCTTTAAATTCCGAATAAATTCAAAATAATTATATTAAATTATGATAAATCTTAATAAATCCAAATAAAAATAAATCAAAAATATTATTTTTTTAAATAAAATTTCGGTCTTCCAACTTATGAGGCGAGTCGGGAAAAAGTCAACGGAAGTCAAAGTTGACTGAAAAGTCGAGAAAAGTCAAAGATGACTTAAAAGTCAAGAAAAGTTTATGACGACTTAAAAGTCAAGAAAAAGTCAAAGACGACTTTAAAAAGTCAAGAAAAAGTCAAAGACGACTTAAAATTCCAGAAAAGTCAAAGATGACTAAAAACGGTCTTTTCATGAAATCTCTCAAAAATTCCAAATACGAACGCGGAATTTCAAAATAAGACTCGGAACAAAAATTTCTATTTTAAAAACTTAAGTTCTACTGAAAAGTGTTAGTAAATATTTTTACTAGAAAAATCGGGTACTTTTCGGGTTGTTACAATCACCCCTCCTTTTAAAAAGTTTCGTCCTCGAAACTTAGAAGAAGGAACGTAACATATATGTAGGTCTATTTCAAAACTGTTAAAAATATATTCATAAATAAATTACAGAGTCTTATCACTGGGGCGGAAGGTCCTCGTCAGCTGTTACGAACACCAACGTCCCAAATCAAAGACTTTAAAAGATACATTTTCGCATCAATAAGTGAGAAAACCAGTTATCGAACGTCTCCAATAACAAGTCTCAACACTTCTTGACGGTAAAATACTTGAAATTATAAAACATTTCAACAAACGATTAGTTCAAAAATTCTATAGTAAATGTAATCACACTACTATCTATACCTAAAATTTCTAACTAAAGTTTCTAATAATCTATCAATAAGAGATGATAATTGATAGAAGGAACGAAATATTCGAAAGAATAAATCGAATAGAAAGAGAAAAACAGAGAAATGAATCACCATACTATCTTCCATCTATGACAATTCAAATGTCGATCTCAACTCGACAACACTAGCTGCACCAGAATCTAGTCCTCAAGAGAGTGCAATATATCATAAATATTTTCAATCATCAGATTCTTACCAAAATATTTCATAAGCACTACACATCGAGTAAGAACTCCCAATTATTCAAATTCCATCAGAATCTTCTAAGGTCCATCGGTACGGTAAACTCCATAACTAACAACCCATGAAAGATTTATTACGAACTATAATCCTCTTAGCTCCATCAAACTTTTATTGGAAACCACCATCAAAATATTTATAATTTGGGAAACAATGCCGCTAACAATCCCAAAGTAAAGGAGACTTACTATGAAATCCTTTGATCCAATTTATTCCAAAATTCATTATCTTAAGTTATTAACAAAGAACTTCCTCACCTTCCAAAGTTAAAACACAAATCCTCAAAAGAGATTAGTCACCCAAATCTCATTTTACTTAACTTTTGCCAATCATAGGGCAATGCGACCGCAAATCAATTTATTTATCTATTCCAAACTCTCAATACACCAGTTTTCGCTTATGACGATATTCCTCAAGTTGTGTCATCCAAATCTTAATTCCCCAAAGTATTTATTCTCGTTAGGGCCCAACATTTAACGACAACAAATTCCCAAGTAACATAAAAAAATCATCCAACTTCCTAACCACAACTACAACTATCCTTAAGCTTATTTCGATCCTCAAAAAGATATTGCAACTTCTAGCTTTCATAATCTAGATCCCTAGGCGAGTTTCATCCTAAGTGTATCCTCAAATCCTTACAATCATCTAAACATGGAACTAGCTTAATATGATGGTTAGGTATCATATTCGAAACTCTTATTTACTCCAAAATAGACATATCATACGCATGGTCTTCAAACCAATACTAAACTTCTAAGTCCAAAAGACTAAATTACTAATGAGTTAAGAAATCATAGCCAATTCCTTCGACCTTATACCCCTGAATATCATGAACTATTACTCACAAGTCAGGACAAGCATCAAGCTTTACAATTATTAAACATACTTCACCACACCTTCCTCAAGGACACCAACTCTCACCACCATATGGTGAAATTAGATCTATAACATTTTCCTCAAATCACAAGTTCATTCTAACAAACACTATATTCCACAAGATTCGAAGTTCTTCCGACTAAGTATAATATACCTCAAACCGATGGTTCTGACATCCATAAAATGATACAAGAGGGAGGTAAGGATACTAATGGTAAGGTGGAGGAACTTGCAAGAGAAATTTTCAAGAGGCAAATAGGTTGGAGGAGAAAGAAGCTCTTAGATAGAAGGAAGAGAAAAGAGAAGAATAATCAATAAGGAAGAGGAGAATCATAGATGAAGGAGGAATCAACTTCCAATTAAGATTGTAAAATCTTCAAAATCTTCGGTAGGGATCACTCCTCATAGGTAACACAGAATCTCTTCTACACGAGGGTCGAACCATCTTCATAAGAGACA
This sequence comes from Heliosperma pusillum, assembly GCA_022085475.1. Classification (NCBI taxonomy): domain Eukaryota; kingdom Viridiplantae; phylum Streptophyta; class Magnoliopsida; order Caryophyllales; family Caryophyllaceae; genus Heliosperma; species Heliosperma pusillum. The sequence continues at coordinate 1,578 of JAIUZE010011939.1, read as the reverse complement.
AAACAAATTAAGTTACTCCTAACAATTAGCATAAACAAATAGACTACAACATAAATCCTAATCTACCCATCCTACCATTCTATCTCACAAGTTTATTATTTTATTAAGGTCAAGTTATTTATACCAGGGTACACAAACGTGCGTCGGGAGCAAAAATGCTCTGATACCAACTGTGACACCCTCAAATTTGCGGAAGGAAAAAAAATAATTTAAATACATAATGAAGGTGTCTGAAATAAAAATGGTCATTACAATACGGAAATAATATTCCACAAACGAAATATACAAGACGGGAGACATATCTCCCGTATAAATACGGAAATGAAAGAGTGTATAATAATATACAATCTAAGAACCGAATATAGGTCCAAGGTAATACTGCGCTCGCTAGCTCGTCAATGTACCCAATGTATGCATTCACCACCTGTTCGACCGCATTAAATATAAACACGGAAGCCACAGTCAGTGGGGAGTAACTCCGAGTCCTCCCAGCCACGAAATGTCGAGTTTAATAAAACATGAATAACATAAAAGCAAGGTATATGGAAAATACAAAACCTTAACATGTATGATATGCTTTTCATGTTATGAAAACAGATAACTAACAAATAACCTAGCATGTGAAAGCTATCATGTGAAACCGATAATAAACTATAACTCGAGGTAGGGAAGCTGGTATGCTAGCTCAGAGGTTCCTCTCAGAAACATGGCCGTGATACACTCAAACCCTAATCAACACGTAATCATGTGAATCAGTTAACAATCGGTAATCCAAAATCTATCAATCTTAGCCGGCTTGCATCTCACCTTCTAAAACTCATAGAATCATACAAACATGAAAGACCAATACTTCTACAAACAGGCATAAGTTCCTAGTACAGTCAATAGAAGACTTCTGTACCTCGAGGCTATACCACAAGGTAGGAAAACATCCTAGTCCTAGACTGATCAGACCTAGCGACAACAGCTATTCCATTCCCCGTCTCATGACATAACCGTACACAAGAAACTCTGCTAGGCGACCCCCTAAGCAGAGATGGCTAGTACTTAAGCTGGCTCCCTTCCCAAAGCGGAACTCTTAGGATGCCATGCCCCGACTTGGGGATAAGCCCCCCAGGCCCGGGAAACAAACGCTATCAGTGGCGAACATATACTCGTTAAAGATAGTACGTGCCTATCAATGTCATGGTCCAAGCTACTCATTTAGAATTAGAATGGTCAAGACGCCATATCCTCATAATTCTCTATGGGTACTTAGTCAACACGACACCAACCATATAATAAAACAGTCACGGGAAAAACATCCTATCATGTGACTAAGTGCATATCAATAATAATCAAATATCATATAGCCTCATATCTACTAAGGCTAATTCATAATTAAATACAACCTCACTTGAAGACAAATCCCCGACCCGAGTCCCGCGACTGGTCATCAGTCAAATCGGGGCTGACTAGATCTTAGTTTGACCAAACCCGTTGGATCAAACCGGCTAGAAACAGAGTCTTTATCACATAGACATAAAATCAACATAATCATTACATGTTATATTATTAAAACTTCGAACATGTGAATTA
>JAIUZE010011938.1:0-55936 GCA_022085475.1 Heliosperma pusillum | reverse complement strand
AAAGTGATGTATCATCCCCCACTGTTAGTGTAAGTCTCCCATTCTTAACATCTATAACCGCCCCCCGCAGTATGGAGGAATGGTCGTCCCAAGATGATAGGAATTTGGGTGTCCTCAGCCATATCTAAGACAACAAAGTCAACTGGTATGAAAAACTTCCCTACTCTAACCGGTACGTCTTCTAAAATACCTAAAGGGTGTTTAATAGAACGGTCGGCCATTTGTAGGGTCATGGTTGTAATAGTAAGTTGACCCATATTAACCTTTTTGCATATAGAAAATGGCATAACACTAACACTAGCCCCTAAATCACAAAGGGCTTTATCAATTGCTAAGCAACCTATATTACAAGGAATAGAAAAACTCCCTGGATCCTTTAGCTTTGGTGGTGATCTGGATTGCAACACAGCACTGCATTCCTCAGTAAATGCAACCGTCTCCACTTCATTAAAGGACCGCTTCCTTTGCAGTATATCTTTCATGAACTTTGCATAAGCCGGCACTTGAGTAATCAACTCGGTAAAAGGCACACTCACTTGCAGATTCTTGACCACTTCCATAAACCTCCCAAACTGTTTATCAAGCTTGGATTTATGTTAGCGGTGAGGAAAAGGAAGTGCAATGGTAATGGGCTCGGCTTCTTTAGCTTTGGAAGATGAATTAGAAGTGTTTTCATCCTGATCAGGGGTTGCTCGATCGAGCAGGGGGCTTGCTCGATCGAGTTTTAATGTACTGTAACTTTCAGAAACTTCCCGAGACAAATTTGAGCAAATTTTCTGGGTTGCTCGATCGAGCAAGGGGGTGCTGATCGATCGAGCAACCTCTATTTCAGCCCCTTTTTCGCCTTTTTTCGAACTTTGATCAGCAACTTCCAAGCTTTCATTGGTTTCATCCCTTATCATTTCAGGGCCTTTGTAATGGGTTCCACTCCTCAAAGTGATAGCATTGGCTTGTTCATGTGGTGGGTGCCCTTGAGGAGGAAGATTACCCGGTTGTTTATGTGGATTTTGAATTGCCAATTGGGCAATTTGAGTGTCCACCATCTTATTATGAGCTATTAACTGTGAGATCTGAGCATCTTGCTTTTGTTGTATCATAAGACTCTGCTGCAATATGGCTTTCAATTCCGCCATATCATTACTTGGAGGTGGTGGAGGTGGAGGTTGTTGAAAGTTTTGGCCACCTTGATTGGAACGGTTATAATTACCTTGGAAATTGCAATTCTGAGGAATCACATAAGATGAACCTTGTTGCTGATGTGGCGGTGGGGTAGGATTAAGAACATTCTGACTTCGGTAGGATAGATGGGGATGCTCTTTTGTTCTTTCATTGTAAAAATTGGAGTAAGGTGTACCTTGCTTAAAAGATTAAAAAGCAAGGACTTGCTCAACCGTACTCATACATTCCACTGCAGTATGCCCCATAGTACCACATCGTTCACAGGTTGGCTCTTGTTGAACCATGGCATGAACCGTTTGCTTATTTTCCAAAGACTTTGAAGTTTGTAACTCGGCAATTTTGGCAGTTAATGCCTCCAACTGAGCTGCAACTGCATTATCCGTACCTTCTCTCCTCACATTACCCCTAGGATTCCCATACTCAGCAGTGTGAGTAGCCATCTCATCAATTAGCTTCCAAGCATTGGCATCAGTAGTGTTATTTTGGAATCTCCCATTAGCAGCAGAATCGAGCAATGTCCTCTGATCATCATATAACCCATTATAAAATTGGTTGCATAGGAACCAAGTATCAAAACCATGATGTGGAACAGACTTGACAAGCTTTTTGAAGCGAACCCAGGCTTCATTAAAGTTCTCTTGGGGACCTTGTTTGAAACTTGTGATTTGGCTTCTAATGGCATTGGTTTTCTGTGGCGGAAAATATCTTTTGTAGAATGCAAGAGCCAAAGAATTCCAATCGGTGATGCCAAGTGCAGCCATATCTAACTCACTCAACCAATCTTCTGCCCCGTCTCGTAATGAAAAGGGAAATAAGACCAACTTGATCTGATCTTGTGTCACCCCACCCGTCAAAGGAATATAGCAACAATAGTTGGTAAATTTCTCCATATGCTTAGCAAGGTCCTCAGTAGGGCTCCCTCCAAACATGTTTCGCTCCACCAAAGAGATATAAGATGGACGAATCTCAAAAGTACTATTACCCGTAGTAGGGAGTTGAAATCCCTTGGGAATAGATGCAACAGTAGGCTCCGAATGACTGGCTAGAGTAGGCATGGTTGTAGTAGGTGCAGAAATAGGTGTATCCTCTTCTAAGGATGGTTTTTCTGCGACGAATTCGGCGTAAACTGTTTCAAGCGTACTCAAGTCTTCCGCGTCTTGAATTTCCTTCCAAAAGTTTCGTCTAGACCGGAGAGTCTTCTCTGGTTCGGAATCGTAGGGCACGAGAACGGACCTAGAACACCTGGGCATAAACAAACACTAAAGAAAAGGATGAGAACGGTCTCAAGGAACTTAGGTTCCCTGAGACGAAAAAGACAAACTAAGTAGAAACAAACAGAAAACTGTTGCCTCCCCGGCAACGGCGCCAAATTTGATAAGGGTAAAGTCGCGTCTCCTTAATCAAAGTAAACCTAAGTCACAACTAACTAATAGTCAGCGGTAAGCAAGGTATCGAATACACAGGGAGGCGGTAGTATTCTAATCTGTTAAACTAGGTTTGTCTCTAAGTAACAATTCGGGGTTTGAGATTTGAGTTCTAAACTAAAAGCAATCAACAATAACAATAAATAATAACAATAACAATAATAATAACAACTAATAATAAGCAATAACTAATAATAAGCAATAACTAATAATAAGCAATAACTAACTAATAAGGTTGAAAACAATGAGATTAAAAGTCTAGGGTCTCAGGTTCACTAGGATTATTGTTCAGGGGTAAGGATGAAATCAACTATCATGCAATAAAGTTATCTAAGGTCACAAGATCGGTCGATTCAATTATGCCCTTTAGATCTACGATTAACATGCGATCGCTATCATTAAACGAGTTATATTCAATTATCGTAGCCTATCTTAGTCTTAACCCGGTCGGTGTCAATCCTAATTCGCGAGACTAGTTAATTAATCCTGGCCAGTAATCAAACAACTATAATTAAAACGATAATCAAACGATAACCATGCAATTGCAATTCAATTAATTAATCTACCCCTTCTAACAATCCTAGATCCCCTTTCAACCCTAGAAAGGAATTTAGCTACTCATAACGATATAAACAACAACAATAATAATTAAAGTAAACATGATTAACAATTATGAAAGGATGAACAAAGAATAATTAAAGAACTAGAAGACAATTAAATAAATAACTAAGAAAGATTGAGAATACCGATTACAAGATGAACTAAAGACAATCGTCTTTGATGAAGTAAATCCGGAGGCAAGCGAACTAAATTAGGGTTTCTGAATTAAAGCTTAAAAGTATTAAAAAGCATAAGAGAGCATATGAGACGAGCTTTCTTTTTATATTACAAAAATCTAACAAATTAGGTTAAAATTAAGGAAAACACGAAAATCCGCCGAAATAATGACTTGCTCGATCGAGCAGGAACCCCGATCGGGGTTTCACTAATGCGGGAACATTTGCTTAATGACTCAATTAAATGCTTGAGTAATCCTATGATACGCCTTTAAGCTCTTTAATTCTCAGGTTAATTTCATAGTTTGGCATCCAAAGAGCATCCCTATGTTGAGTTGTGGACTCCTTAAGTTGGGCTTCATTTTGGTTTCTCATTTATACACCAAACCATTTTGCAAGTCCTCATGCTTGGGCTTGTCATTTATCATAGTATCCTTCCATGGTCCATCTTGCTTTCATTTTAGCTTAGTGAACTTTGATGCTTGCTAATGTGCTAGGAAAAAGCCTCTAAATGCTTAGATTCCTACAAAATGTAACAAACACAAGCAATACACCTAGATTATGTAATTAGCTCACAAATATACTAAACAAAGTATAATAATCAAATAAACAGGGCTAAACTAGGGAGTTAAACTATATATAAAATGGACTCATCACCCGTCGTACTCGGTCGAGTACGACTTACTCGGTCGAGTGCCTAACTCACTCAGCCGAGTACCCAAGAACAGAACACTTATTCAGACGACAAACCAACCTACTCGGTCGAAGAGACTCTACTCGACCGAGTACCCAACCCTCTCGGTCGAGTAAGCTTTACTCGATTGAGTGCAAGTACATAGAAATACTGAGTATTACAGTCTTCCCTCCTTAAGAACGAACTTTTTCCTCGAAGTTAACAACTCATAATCCTCCCAACAACAAAAAATAATACAAGACAACAATTACAAACAGTACAAGACACAAATCGTACACAACAAAACCAACTCTATGACCTCTAACCAAACTTCCAACATCCCAAACACAAGGACTCTACCAATCACATATCACTTCGAAACAAACCAACACCAAGTCTCCATCAACTACACTAAGACCAATAACCAATAACAAAACAAATTTTTTACTAAACTAATACGAGCTATTACATTCTTCCCTCCTTAAAAATGAACATCGTCCCCGAAGTTCGCACCCTTATTACAAACAAAAGAAATCAAGCATTCAAGCTAACACTAGCATCATCATATACTAAAGGTACCCTCAAAGACCGACACAACCTGGTACACAACCTAATCCAAAACTCCAACAATACATACCTTGGCCCTTACCACATAAAAATTCCTCCAAAACACATTTGAACTAATACTTACCAGCACTTTTCCTTTAATGATACCACAACACTCACATCACGCATCTCCTTTCGCCTCATAACCTTTCATTACATTAACACTATGACTATCTTCCACGCTTCCCACCCTACAAAATAATTCTATTCTTTCACATAACCTAAAATCGATCATCATCGAATAACTAAGACCGCAATGCTACTCTTATGTCTATAATAATACCTCGACCGCACGACTGATTAACAATAATTCACTAGATTTTTGCCTACCAATCACCATATTGTCTAAATATTCCACAAAACCAAGCTACTGCAATGAGGCATCCTGCTCTCCTCAAACGCCGCTACGCCTTTTAACCACATTGATTATTAACTCTTACTTATTTATTTTATTGACATCACCCCGTCTTACCCAAAATCGCTTAATTCTCTAACATCGACACTGCCAATTATACGACACCCCCAAACACCATTCATTTTTCACATTACCTAGAATCCACCCAAATATCCTCAACACGAAACCTTATATTAATCATTTGCCACGATTACCCATAACATCCTTTTGAATTCTCGCCCTATCTCAACCACACAACACTCAACCTATAGCTCTCATGCACCCAAAATCGTAACATTAATCCTCACTGCCAACAAATCCATTCATCCGAACATGATACACCCTAACATCATATCCATATAACTCTTCTAAATTCTAATGAATCACTTGCAGCCACAAGCACATCATAATCAAATTTCGCGACCGCTCCATACCTCCCAAGTCAAAACATCCAAATTCTCATGCGGAAACTCCCAACAACCAAGTCTCTCAACCAAATCTAAAAGGACAAGAAACCCCACAATAGCAGCTAAAATTCTTCACCGATTAAACACTACTCTTACACCCACGAGACAAAAGTTGACCCAAACGATAACCATGAAAATACGACATCTATACTTATGTCCACCACATAGATACTGCAAACTTCCAGAACTCGATACTCTAACTAACTCACAGGGACTCGCATCACAACATGACCGGCAAAACAGACCACCAAACGAATGACACCATTACACCTCATAAGACTATTCAAACCATGATAACATAACCTAATTCGACATACACATACTACCAATACTTCCCCATACACTTGTCTCAAAGCGTTACACGAGAACACTCACACCTCAGTCTACTAATGCAACATACGAGTAACAAGCTCATAATAACCTCTAGGTAATCCCATCAAGAAAGCTAGATTCCAATATATCCCAACGCCACTCTCAAATCCACGCGACTATGGCACATTACTCCCCTTTTGCTCACAAACCCATAATCTTGCCACTCAATACCACAAAGGTTAATCCGACAACACAACTAATTAAGAACTACCTCCACACTCAACTATAACATCTATCAAATAATACTACAATCTTCGCATAACTTCCTCAACTCAACCATAAAAGTCCTCCTCCAACAATCTCTCTCTTCCCACAAAACAACTCACAAGGTACCAAGACTAATATCTCAGATTAGCTACCAACTCCAATTATAATAAGCTCTCACATCCTCCTTTAATTCAACATTCTCATGAAAGGTTCCATTAACGACTAACAACTCTTTTTGGATATTCATTCATGATTTCTCATTTAAATCTCTTGTCTCCCCCATTACATCAATCCAACACTTCAGAAAGCCAATTTCTATAATAACAGTATTCTATCAATCCACCACCAATACCACCAAATACCAATACATCTCACACAAGCCACTACCAAGAGTACTTCCAACAGTCAAAATGCTTCCATATAACTATCCACGACATTCTCTTCGATTACTAACCGACAATTTCCCTCAAAATATTATCTGCCAATATACATACATCATATTATTTTATCACAAAATCATTTATCAACCCATTCGAAAATATTATCACATGTTCTTAACTCTTTCTTACCAAATTATGACCTTTGCATTTCTAATACTTGCCTCAAAATATGATCCTCCAAATATTCCTTTTTCACTGGTCTCTTTCTAACTCATAATTTCCAACACAAATCATTTCATGAATTCATAAATATCATTCCATTTACGCTATTTTATTGCTTCAATAATTCCTTTACTTTACCAATTCACTATTTATACTTCTTCTATTTCACACTAATTACAAATAATCATTATCCCAAAGATTTACTCTCAATATCTAGTTCCCATTAACGCGACTAACTTCTTATTACCTCAAGATTTCAAACTCAACAACACGTCGCCACAATCTTCTATCATACGCAATAATAATCTCCCTTATCACACTATTTTTCTTCATTCGCTACTAATAAGCTCAAACAAACAATGATACTCATCATATATTATTATCATCTACCCTTAGCGTACCTCAAAACCATGCTTACCACACATTATACTTTCCAAGGTATTTCTTTGCCACAATCTTCTCTAAGTTATCCGGATTTCCACCAAAACTATAACATCCAAGTCGTATTTACACATCAAGCGAACAAAGCTCTCTAAGTACGATATCATTACATTCTTCTATTTCGGTCATCGTCATATATATCCCTAATCAACTCAAACATCCTCATTATCCTCTATAACTTAAACATATTCTCCTTTATAACCAGTCATATCTCTCTTCTCAATCCCCAATTCATACATTACCATTCTCTTATTATCATTGTGATCATATAAACACGCACGCCTCTATATATTGCTCTAGCACACAACATTACTACACATATCATATCAAAAACCGATTTTCTATCTCCCTCGCAAGGCTCATCAATCTATCCGTCATACCCATATACAATCACACACATTTCCCACAAAACAATACAATCATGGGGAGCATTATTCACTTATAGAATCCATCAAACTCACTCCTCAAGACGAGACTTCCTTACACACACATTAGATAAGAAACGATTAATTACATAACTTAACACAACCATACATTGACAAAACAATTTCACAATTCACCCACTGTGGCGAAGCCACTCGGACGAATACAACTCACTCGATCGAATACATGACACTCGAGCAAGTATACACTATAATCGATCGAGTACGACGCACTCGGTCGAGTACGACGCACTCGGTCGAATACGACGCACTCAGTCGAGTACGACCCACTCGGTCGAGTACACACTGTACTCGGTCGAGTACAAAATCATGTAATTACGCATAAATAAAAATTTACGACACTCGGTCGAGTGCAAAGTGCACTCGACCCCTAATACATTCGGTCGAGTACGACGGACTTCTCATCACTGACCAGTTTTCGTAAAACGGGCATATCTCCCCTAATTCTAAGTCGATTTCGGCTCATAACCTACCCTTAGAATAGTAACAGGACAAGATATCACATCCATTTGGAATTACATCAATATAATTTCTAGATTTCAAGTTACAATAGTTTAAAGACAGACAGTCCCAAAATCAAACTTCATACAATTCATATTTTTGTTACCAAACAAATTATCAATCATCAACATACCTTATATCACATCATCATGCAATTCAATTCTTTGCTATATACATATAAATCACATGCCATACATATTTCATATCCTTATTTATTAAAGGAACAACCACAGAGCTGAGTTGTCACTCTGTGGTTGAAAGTCAACTTTTCAAAGGGCCCTAATATTCAAGAGGCACGTTCATATGGGAATTTAATTAGATGATCTTGTGCTTGCTCATCTGAATAATTCAGTTCAATTGATCAATTTGATCAATTACAATAAAAAAAATTACATCACCTTTAATAACCAAAATATAATTATACTAATTATAAATTTATAATTTAGACATAAATTTACATCATTTTAATTTTACAATTATACCCGTCAAGTTATGAACTAGGGTCAATAAGTTATGAATGAGTGTCAAAAAGTAAGGCCATGAAATCGGATCAGGAAAAATCATGAGCTTGGTCAAGAAATCAGATCATCTTATGAGATAAGAGTGTCATGGTGTATGTATCACTAATTGCCAAAAGACCCCCAAAAATACCCAAGTTTATCCGACAAAAATTTATTGACTTGAGTAACTATGAAACCAAAAAAAATTAAAATAAAATAGTACATAATTAATTTAAGAAAAACACACGTTAAAAATGAAGATAATTTAAAACGATAATCATTGTGTCACAAGAAAAATTCAAAGCTAATATGTAGAGATCAAATGACAGAAATAATCGAAATGAGTTTCGTTTTTATGTTCTATTGGTGTTATATCCAATTGATCTACAAATTGAAGATCAATTGAACATGAACACTTATGTGATAAAACAGATTTAATGAAATGCTCAAATAAATGGGAAAAAAATACTAACCATGTCTCATCAATTCGAACATGCATTAGCCCATCAATCGGCTCATAGCTCACTCGAATAACGAGTATTCAAGTTTACAAAAATTAAACCATAATTGAAAATTATAGTAGCATTTTTAAGGCAAAATATAGTAGCTTTTTAAAAAAAAAATTGACTTATAAAATGAACAAAAATAATAAAACACATGGTATATGACAAGAAATCTAGAAAGACGTTAATCCTTGAAAAAAACAATGGTAGGCTAAAATGGAAGGAAACATATGGTTGGGTAGTGGATGTTCATGTGGGAAGACACCAAAGTGACGATAGAGTTAGGGTTTGTGGAGGGTGGTGTATTTATATGGGGGTAATGGGTTGGGTATGTAGTTTATCTGGTCGATCTACAGGGCATTTTGACGTGTTTATAATTTTTTTTGGCCTTCTTGGAGGAGTAACTAAGCTTGGCCCATATTATGAATAGGAGTCGGATGTACGGACCGGGTTGGTCATATAAGTCGGGTTGGAATAGGTGTCGGATCGATCGTACGAGTTTTCATAAGGTCATATTTTATTTGCAATGTTAAACTGAAAAAAACATACAGGATTTTTTTTTTTAAAAAGTCGAATTTATTTAATATTTTACTTGATCGTACTTAAATTACAGAAATGATAAAAACTATAATATTTTTAATATTATTAAATGATAGAATTTATATGAAATTAGTTATTTAATTCAAAATACTAAAATAATTCATTTTGCACTAATTTTTTCAAATATAACCGTGTGTAAATATCAATAATTACATAATAAGGGTTGGTCAAGTTTCGACCTTAAAATAACGGGTCATTTCAAGTAAGGGAAAATTGGGTCGTGGTTCAAGATTTATGGGTTTTTAACCCTGAGCACACGGATTGGCTAGGGACGGATTTACGGGTCGGGTAAAGTTTTGACAGGTTTACATCGAGTACATGACACAAGCCAAATACAAATGATAGTAATTATCTTGATAATGTATATCGACTTATGTTCGGATTATTATACATAAGTCCAAAACATACGCCTCCATAAGTTTAGAGGTTGAGGGGTGACAAAATGTATACGATACAGTTTTATTATACGTATACTGTGATATACATGGTTAACGAAATTTCATGACATGTAATACTATTCGTTAAAAATTGTATTATTTAATAAATATATTTTCTACATAATCATTTATATTTGTATACTGTTACATTTGAAACAATAAGTACAAAATTAATTGCACGGGTTATATTTGGAATATTGTTCTATGTTAGCAATGTACAAGTTTGCTAAGTGCAAAAATTACAATAGGAATAAAAAATCTTAATTATGAGTATATCTTATCAATTTTTTTTTACGTTTAATTTGAAATAGCGACCCCGTGCAACTTGCACGGGTTTAAAACTAGTAGATAACATATGGCCACAACCATAATATACTTCTCATGCCTACATCACATTCATTTAGTTCATATGCATCATATACATGTTTCACATAACCATACGTAATTCGTATATACATTATTGCCAATGATAAACACATTCTTCATGCTTATAATCACAACCATTCAATTCATATTCTCCTTACATATACCACAAAATCTCATGTAACGCATACATATAACATGCTTGTTATCAATAACATATTTTCATGCCAAATCAACACCGTTTAACACATTACATTTCGCACATGCTCACCATCATGCATATACATCATATAATCATGCCATATCTCATGTGGTTCACATCTCATCACACCATTCATGTCATCCTCATGTGATACACACATTATACAATCCATCACCCACTCTATACCACATACATCTCTGTGTCGCATATTCTCAACATACAACACATTAACAACAACAAATACACATAACGCCCCGACACTTCCCATGGTGACCAATTATGAGCTATAAGGGCAAGGGTGCGATTCCGGGACATCTCCCAAATCTTTGCGGTAGCTCCATATGACTCCTACCCAGGTTCATTTTATTAGACGCTCCTAGTTCATTGGTTTAGGATCCAAAATCGTTCGCTCTAATACCACTTTGTAACACCCCTATATTCTAAAGAGCCTAACAAGACGTCTCTAACACAAGGAAATGCTACCATCTCGGTTGCCCGAGGTAGTACATATCAAACAAGTAATAAAGAAACAATAATTTCTTTCATAAACGATTTAAGTTAATACTTAGTCTCAAACTTGACGGCATGCCGTCTAGACCAATAATCCAAATGACAATAATACTACAAAGCAAAGTAATGTCTAAAGCACGACTCTAGTAAACTCCGCGAAAGCAATGACTCGACAGTGGTGATCCCCTCAACATCCCAGCGCAGCTCAATAAATTACCTGCTGATCACATGCTCACCATTCCCCAATGGATCTCAACAATTTTGTAAAACAAAAACGGGGTCAGTAATCGTATATACCGACCAATGTACAAGACAAGCACAAGGAAAAGAGAAACTGGAGGCCCACCGCAGCAGATAGGGGTGAACAAAAAGTGGCCCGGACCGGTAAACCGGACCGACCCGGACCGGTCGGTCCGGTCCGGACCGAGAACATACCGGTCCGGTCTCCGGGTCCTAAAAAATATGGTGACCGGTCTCCGGTCCGGTCCAGACTTAAAAAAAATTTCAATTTTCCCTTTAAAAGAAGGACCGGTCCGGTCCAAACCCGGAAAAAACCGGACCTTAAGGGTACCGGTCCGGTCCGGTCCGGTCCCCCTCTTAACCGGTCCGGTCTCCGGTCTTGGAATATGCAGTTATCCGGTCCGCGGGTTTATCTTGTCCGGTCCGGTTCTGGACCGGTGAACACCCCTAGCAGCGGACACCTCAGTAGACTCGGGTTACCATCCCTTCTCTACAAAACAAATCCACCTATTGACCGTGGACCGCAGCCACAGGCGTCGAAAGCCCCTCTCACCGCAGCGAGAAAACCCGGAACATTAATGTGCACATCCCCCACGTAGCGGGATAACTACGAGGGAGAACTCGGGGTGTGATCCGTCTCCCAACGAAATCACCAAACCAGTAACCATAGTAACATCTCCAAACACCAACCCGAACTCCATCAACATTATCATCAATCACATATCAAGAAGCATATAATCTCATCACATCGATTAGTAATACAAACACTGAGTAGGGAAACCCTACCTTTTCGCAAATCCGCAGCAAATCACAATCATTCTATCAACAATCTTCTTTTATGAGTTCTTACCCCTAAACATGAAAGTAACATAATCAATACAAACCCTTGTTCCCCTTTCCCCCAAATCAATTAGGGTTATAACAATACATACAAATCACAAAGTATAGATACTTACCAATGCAATCAACAAAGTGCCGATAGATCGGATCCGGCACGAGATGATTATGGATATTCTCGATGAATTAAAGAGAGTTTGTTTTTAAGAGGAAGCTAGGGTTTGCTTTAAGAAACGTAACTGAGGTTAAAAATCATAATTCCTCTTATAAATCCTTAATCAACCGTCCGACTAATCCTCAAAACCCGTCGTACTCAGTCTTGTACTCGACCGAGTACGACTTACTCGGTCGAGTGCCTAACTCACTATGTCGAGTACCCAAGAAGATAACACTGATTCAGACGACAAACCAACCTACTCGGTCGAGTAAACACTACTCAACCGAGTACCCAACCCACTCGGTCAAGTAAGCATTACTCGGCCGAGTGCCAAGTACACAGAAATACGGAGTATTCCAGATCGACTCCAACATGAGTTGACCGACTCAACCAAACAACTCCGGCAATGAACTTCTTGCGTCGATTCGTTTTGCTTTGATCGACTCACTCGCTGACTCTCGATCAACTTCTTGTAGGTGAGTTGGTCGACTATTTCTAGGTTTCCGTCTTCTCTTCTTCATTAAAACCTTGCTTCTGATTTCCTTTAGGCGACGGACTTGGGTCGGGAGCTCATCTAACCTTCATCGACGGGAATTGGTCAACTTTGGGGGTTTTTAGGTAATAAAACCTTCAAACATTACAAAATTCGCCCAACATAACACACGCAAAGAATATAATGGAGTATAACTCGTTCAAAAGTCAAGAAAGCGTATAAATGCGTGCCAAGATAGTAAACTAAACGCATATGAATTGCAAGCATCAGTAGTTCATCCGACAAGCTCGGTGAAAAAACCTCAAAAAATGACATTATTTAAAGGAGGCATAGACATTTGCTGGAAACCAGTAGGACCTTTAGGTTTGAAGCTGGTTTGCCCTTGGGATACCAGGTTACTTGATTAAAGTTTTCCCTCACCTGTTATCAAGGACAAAACTCCTTACGGGGAAATTCTGTTACATAAGTTGTCTGACTACAATTAGCTAAGAGCCTCTACATGTCTTGACATGACATATACTCTTGATAGATAAAAAGACACATTTCAGGACAAAGGTGTCCTATATTTATTCTTTGGGTATCTCTTCACCAGAACGGATATATAGTGAAAGATCTGAAAACAAAGAGAAGATGTGCCACCAGAGATGCATGGGCACATGTTTTCTTATAACTCTAAAAGTTCTGGAACACGATGGCACCCTGTCCAGTTTAGTCGTTTTCTATTACCTCAAATCTACTTCCCATATCAGCACTTAGCGTGAAGGTGTCCTCAATGATAAATTAGTTGAGAATTATGATCTCACTCAGGCGAGCAACAAGAAGAGGCCCAAGATGACTAAAAAAATGAACATGAGTATCAACATCATAGTAGATCTGACAGGTCAAGAAGTCAACCTATTTGGATGAATGATTTGCAATAAATCTCAAATGCATAAACAACAAAATTGATGTGGCACAGACCACTGGTGTGACAGAGGCTAATGTCACTTTGTGTTTTCCAAATATGGTGCATCACAGAGTCACTGGTGAAAAATTATCCAACTTTTGTCAGGCTATAAGAAAAATGAGTGATAACAACCATGAATCTATTCACCTTACAATAAATGTGCCTTAGCCAAGTTACTGTTCAAATAAACAGTGGTTGAGTGCTGCGTTTTGAGCTCCTTCGGCTTTCAGCACAGCGTTTTGATCTCCCTCATTTTATTCAACTGTTGCCCTACCTTATCCCCATTCCTCATTCTCTATCCCTTGTCCCTTTCTTTTTCTTTCCTCAAAAAGACGTACACTCTCATACGCACACCTATCCTTTTAGGAATGAAAAAGGATAGATCAACAATGGTCATTCTCCCTCTCTTTGATAGATCAACAATGGCCATTTTCTATCTCACCTAGCTTCCTCCATCATACGCATACCTCACCTTTTAGGAATCAATTAATTCTTGAGAGTTCCAGAAACCCTAAAAATCATGATGCCAGGACCGGTTCTTCTCCACCAAGATCAGATTCGAAATCATGCCAATGAAGTCTAGGTTCCTAAACAAAAGGTTCTCTTAATTTTTGTTTTTGTTGAAAATGTTTAATCGCTCTTTGTAATAAAATGGGTAATCATCTTCCTAAGTGTTGTTTTGCTTTGATTGTAGTTATTTTATCTCAAGAAATCACATTTTAATTGATTATCACTGTTAGGGTTTCACTTTAAATGTGATTTCTTGAGATAAAGTGGGAGAGGAGGAGATCAATTGGTTAGCATTTCATAAGTTATTTATGATTGGTAAAGTGTTTCTATGATGGGCTTTAAAATTACTCATCTTATAATATGATTTAATTGATTCCTTAACTGGGTTTTTATTTATTTGAAGGATTAATTTTGGATATCAGCGACAACCTCAACTATGCCAGCAAAGACATAGGGCTCAACGCTTGAGAACATGGCAGCGAAATAGGTAAATTTGCATCGTTTGTTGAGCAACTACAGTTCAGTTTGTGTTATGATTCATGCATCGTTTGCTGTTGAACTCAAAACCTGTCGGTCCTTGCATTGCAATGGTGGGATATTGCAAAATAGAGGGGTATGCATCTTCCTTATACTATGCATTATCTCAAATTATCAGGGTCTCTCTTACTTAAGATAGATAAATAGTTGAATAAAGTATCAGAGTAGGATTCACTATTTTTGTATACCATACTTACCATGACTCAATAGACAAGAGACTTTGATCTGAAGTGAAGATGCGTGGGGACACATTTTTTATTCATAAATCGGGTTTGGTTGTTTGAAAAGTTCAGATTACTCTGAAGTGAAATAGAGGGATGTTTACTTGAATCGTGGAAACCCCGTTGTGTTTGTTTGAAAGAGTGTCGTAGGAGGGGGCCAAGGGACATATTCAATACCCATATATTTGAGCAATCATCAATCAACAATAGGAGGGGGCAGGGGCATTTCTCAGCAATCAAAGAAATCAAAGGTGGTTGAGTATATAACATGGACATTGGAATAGTATCCGATAACAATAATCAGATTGTGATATTAAGTTTTGGGGCATAGAACTCAAAGATATGCCAGACCTTTGCGCATGTCATCAATCACTCTATTTCACTTACTTTTCCAGCTGTGCATTTGGTAGATTTTCTGGTTGCTTTAAAGTGAGTTGCATGGTACCATCCCAACTTTCCATCGTGCAAGTATATATGTATCTATTTTGAAATCACTGATTCATACATATGTGCAATTACAACATGCGGGGACTTTTGGTTGATTGGTAGATGAATAAGACCATGGTTAAGAATTGTTTGATCGTCTTTCTCTAAGGAGAGGAAGGGGAGTGAAAAACGAAAATTCATGAAATTCATTTTGAACCGTAGGAAAGAACCAAGGGAACATGAGTATATCAGGTATGTAATTTAGTATAGGTGTGCAGGTAAGTATGATTCATTTTGCACAGATGACCCTCGGGGTCATCACTGATCAGATGCTGAAGTCTACAAACGTTGTAGGATACCGAGCCCATGCATGTCCTTCTCTTCATACGCCTCACTTTATGAAAGTGCCCCTAGGGGCTAGAGTAAACTGCATTAATAAAGTGCGAATTTGAATACTCGTAAATCAATGAGTCAAATTTGTAGGACGCTTTTTTCTGGATTGTAATTGTGAC
Organism: Heliosperma pusillum; assembly: GCA_022085475.1. Lineage (NCBI taxonomy): Eukaryota > Viridiplantae > Streptophyta > Magnoliopsida > Caryophyllales > Caryophyllaceae > Heliosperma > Heliosperma pusillum. Next base: position 39,857 of record JAIUZE010011938.1, on the reverse strand, counting down.
CCACGTATACTAAATGCCATACTATGCGTCAAATGTCAAAGGCGTTTGATAAAACAAAATTTCTTACATCTATCTTATATCAAATGCATCTCTTTTAAGATTTATAAACCGCTTTGTCTATCTTGGGGTGGATTTAGATAAACTGAGTTTGTTGAAATTATATGTGAGTAATTAGGTGATTTTGAGGGTAATTGGAGCGCCACGGTTGGTTGTGGAGGAATTCAGTGGATAAGAGTTCTGGCGAAACGAGAACTAGGGATCAAGATCATGGTCGATAACTTCTCCTTCTGAGACGGGTCCAGACGAGCGACAGGTTTGTTCATTTTGAAAATCTAATGTTACTCTTGTTATTGGAAAACCGCCTTCCTTTGATGTCAACATTAGGTGTTTTGAGTTCTTTCCCAACATTCGTGGGTGGAGATATTCTTGTTATTCAGATAAGCAACATGTTTGTTAATTTTTGAGAATGTGTATATTTGACCCCCTTACCCAACGTTCTTATGACCTAATGTGCTTGCTTGATGGGTGTATTAGCTTCGTGTATTTATTTAGTTTAACTAACATCCATATGGGTCGATGAATATTCATTAGTATGTTTTCGTGATCATTTTGAGACAATTGTTTTTTAAAATCTATGATTAAGGTCGATGCATCAAGCAGTGCTATCCATGTGAAAAAATAAGTTAAATTCTTGTACTTGGTAAATTTGAAACACACTAACATATCATCAGACATATACACCATTCTTATCAATACTTCTCACGTGTTTGATCACAGTCGATCTGCCTCTATGTTGTGTATGACAATATGGTGTTTATGGCTGAGTATCTATATAGTGGCTAATATTTTATCACAAAAACGGATAATTCATGGAATATTTTCCGTTTCCATATTTGAATTTGTTTCATAATGTTGCCAGATCATCTAGGATTAGCCTACCTATTAATATGAATGACCCTTGATGAAATTTATAGCGAGAAAGTGCATTAACCAACTCCTACTATATGCTATGAGAAGCGTAGATAATTTTTTGAGATTTTTTATTTATTTATTACTCCATCATTTTCCAAATACAAAAACACGGATTCTTTATTTCTATAGTCTGTAGAAAGGCACCTCAATGTCGAATAAATTCCATTATTCAATTTCAGTATATTGTGAAAGTATAACAGTTGGTTGAAGTTTGTTCTTTTCGTTATTACACTACTAGCTAGCTGAGCTGGACTACTATAAAAGTCTTACTGTCAGTATAATTTTAATGATACAATGTGAAAATTTCAAACTGCAGGAACTTTTGTAGATGAAACTAGCAAAGGCATAGGAGGAGGTTCCCTCCCTGCTTGTCACATTAGTCAGCTTGATTGGGACTGTCCCTCGAACTCAAGTAACCCCTTTATCTTGTAGAGGTAATGTCTCTTTTTGTAGTATAGTTACATCGGTCATTTTTATCAATCAAAACATTTGTTGGACTATTTATTGTTTGGAAAAAATGCCAGGTGAGAAAAACAAAGATTTATCAAATATTTTTGAATTTTAAAAGTGACGTTATCATCCATGTTTAAATTAATGGGATGATAACTTGACATTCACCACTGAGGAAAACTAGAGTTGTTAATAAAAAATTAGGGTAGGGACGAAACCTTCATCTATTTATGGGCACTGTTTTTTTTACTACTCGAAGCCTCTATGTTTAAATAGAGAAATAATTTTGTATGACGCCGAATCTCATCTAATGATGAATTGTGCTGATCTTGCTTAAATTCTCCTCGAAAGGATATATTAGAAAATTTTGATGGGTAAAGCTAATTGTATGCTCAAAAGTTAGTTACTCTTTATATCGCCTACTCCTTTCACTGCCCCTGAGTTAAATTCATAGTCAAGACTTGAGACTTTTATCATGCATGCGACAGGCGCCATCATTTCTGTGTTATCTGTGTAGAATTCAAGTGGGGATGTCTAATTTTCACCCCTTCACTGCTTCCCTTACTTTAAAGTGCTCGTTTGGATCGTAACTGGTCTTTGGTTTTATTTTGTGTAGTGGAAAATGTATTTTCTACTCTTACAAATTGCTCGTAGTTCGTTTGGGTCGTAGTTTGTTCATTGTGTCTGATAGATGCAACTTATTTTGACTTCTATGTTTGTTTAGAGCGAAGAATGCTAACGTCTTCTGAAAATTAGTTTATGGCTAATGATGGCCTTCGCTAAATGTTACTACTTATGTCTTATTCAATTTGATGTTAGCTTTGATACATTCGTTGTTCTTATGCATTGGTTCCCTTTAGAAATCAGCTTGCACAACGAAGTCGTTTTCTCTTCCCTTACTTTCTTTTAAGAATGTTCTAAATTGCTGATTAGGGATAGGAATGTGCCATTAGCGACTTGCTACTGCCGATGGCCTAGAATTGTCTCTGAATCATAATGAAGTTGGTGTAGGGCCTAAGAGTTATAGACAACTTGGGTGTAATGCAACCCAAGGAAGCAATAAGTCTAACCTTTGATTATATGTTATAAATTGTTTCTCACACATGGATTTTTTATTTACTTTTTGGGTGGAGGAGAGGGGTGTGGGAGGGAAAAGTACAGTAGGAAAAAGGGAAAGAGGGGAAGGAAAAAGGGGCGGAGTTTGGCTTGAGAAAAAAAGAATAGCTTATCTCACTGGTTGACCAGTGGGCTATTAGAAGAGGGAGGGGCATGATATATTGTTCTGGGAGAGGGGGAGAGACCACCACCAATTGGACTGTGGGAAGAGGGAGGGAGCATGACACGGTGAAGGGTTAAGTAGAGGAAAAAGGTTGTGTCCAATCAAGGATGGGAATGGAGGATGTAGGACTTTTGCGATCAAAGAACTTGTTGTAAGGGGTGTCGATAATCCTTAAAGTGTTGCCATTTTAAGGGACATAAAAAAACATTTTGATCAGCTATAACCGCAGTTATAAGTTGGTATGGTCTCCAAGACATCATTTGTTTACCTTTAATTAAAATACTCTTCACAAAGAATAAAAAAAATATAAACCAATGACTGGGAGGAAGGGAATCGATTTTATACAAACTGTACTACTTTAGCCTGTAAATTCACATGAGTTCGACTTGGCAATACCATTTCAGCGCAATATGACAATTCCTTTCATCTTAGGATGTGTTGTTTTTTCCTCCACTTTTTTCATGTGGCCAATCTGTCGATTATTCATCTTATATTCTTCGGTGAACACCTTCCTCTGACAGAGAATGTAATTGAGTTGGCATGTAAAGAGTAATAGCGTTGAGGTTTAAATCTCTTTATCAATGCAATATTGTTTTTACTTGTGATGAAATTTGTTAATTGAAAGAACTCTTGCTTTCGGTAAGATTTAGCTAATTCTAGCTTTATTTGCGGAAAGTTTAGCTTAGTGTGAGTGACATTATTTCCTGCAGGTTTGTGTAGAGCTTCCAGACTCGTCAGAAATATTTGGATCCTTTTTGCATTCCAAATTTTCAAACTCCTTTGTGTATTATGGAGTTGGTTTTCCTTAGATAGGCCCCATTCACGACCTCTCTTAATTATGGACCTCCATCTACTTCGACCATGAGGCATTACTCTACGGTGGACTGAATCAGGCTTCAGCCGATGCAGTGATACTATCCTGCTATGATGTGAACATTCATATGAGCAATTCAGGCACTCAGTTTCCCATGTAGGATGCATTATCCAAATCTTCTTTACATTGAAGGGCACGTTAGAATTGTGGCAGAGAACTTATCCAATTGTGGTTTATTGTTGCAGGTTTTTCGCCCGCGTCCTCTTCTTGATAAAATTGAAAGATGTTATCATCACTCTTTTTCAAGCTATTTGCTTCTCTTGAGTTCTTGTAAAATAGTTGAGATTTTGGTAAAGTTGAATGAAATGACACATTGCTCATCAGAAAGAGGGATTTGTGGCCACTTGTAAATTGCTAGAACCTTCTATTTTTTTGTAACCTCTTCTTACCATGTATTTCTAAGTATTTCGAGTACATCCATTTTCTTTTAATTCTTTTCCATGTAGGTTAAGCCTCAATCATTTGATTCATTTTTTATACATAGAAGATAAAATTTGGACCTTATGTGGTAGAAAATAACTTGCCAATTTGCGAGCAGTAATAATAGATTTACACACTTACATCTACAAGATAGTTAACTTACATACCAATAAATAAATCTTAATAAAGAGAAAAAACTAAATCGATATAAATATCTTGGGGTATGGCGCGCTTCGCGCGCCATACAACAACTAGTGATGAACTAAATGCACTTAAGTCAGATAAGACATGGGATTTTACAATCCTGCCTACATGAAGAAAGCTCATAGACTGTAAGTGAATATACACTCTAGGGAAAGACAAAAGGCTAGACTTGTGATACAATGATGTAGAAAAAAATATGGTTTGGATTAATTGGAGAACTTTACAAAGTCGTAGACAAAACTATGGTTTGGATCATATGAAGACCTTTGCTCCCATGGCTAAAATTACTACAGTCAAGGTCGTGCGAGCTATGGCATTCACGAAAGGTTGGCATATATGTCAAATGGATGTAAGCAATGTCTTTTTCCACAGTGATCTAGAAGAAGTTGTCTACATGTACCCGCCTCTTTGTTACAAAAATATGAGAACTAATGTGACATGAAATGGTTCTGATGCAAAAACCTGAAACATCTCAAGTGTGCACGCTGAGAAATTAAAATATCATTATCATTATGGTTTGAAGGAAGCCCTAAGACAATGGTTTGCCAAATATTCATCTGCCCTTCTACAATATGGATATTCTAACACAAGTAACCATTCTTTATTTAGCAAAACTAAGAATGACATTATTACGGTGGTGCTAGTATATGTTAATGATATGGTGATAAATAAGGTTGTTCAAAAAATGGCCCGAGCTGGAGAAGCGGACCAAACCGAACCGGTTCACATTTGGGTCGGTCTTCGGTCCGAGTTAGTACTACTTTCTAGTCTTCAGTCCATACCGTCGAGGACAAGAAAAAAACCCGCCCAAGACACTTAGGACCGACTACGGAGTAATAAACTTGTACTATGCGGTTAATTGGGTTTTAGGAAGTGGGAATTATGGGGCATAGTAAGGGTGACAGTTGGCATCAACATCATTTAATGTCATAACTCCATCTGTTCCATAATATAAGTCGTATTAGTTTATTTCACAAGAATTAAGAATATGTTGGGAATTGTCGTATTATGGAACAAATGGAGTAGAAAACACCATAAAATACTACTATAAAATACCAAATTTCATATCGGGGCAACTAACTTGGATTTTCGCGTAGAATCCGATTATGAACTCATAACGGACTGAAATGCAACAGTTTCTACCCACTTGAACTAAATTCTATTTAACATTAATTTAAAGCCACAAAATCATAAATTATCGACTTAAAAATATTTTAACCAATAAAAGTAAAAGACGGATTTATAAAATTTACAACTTTAGTAAATTACTCATTAATACAAAATATGGGGTGTTACAATTTCTGTGTCGTAAAAGAGGTATATTGTTGACATGGTTATGGAGTACAGTATGTCGTTGAGGAACAAGTATCCTTAAAATTTTCTATTGAAAGTCATTCTAAACTATATTCAGACAATGGAACACCTTTGTCTAATCGTGATATCTACATAAGGCTAATTGGTAAACTTATATACCTTACCATAAGAAGACATGACATTGCATTTTCTGTGCCACGGTTGAGTCACTTTATGCAAAGCTCTACCTCTGATCACTACTAAGTTGCAATGAGTGTATTGAGGTATTTGAAAAATGCACCCAGTTAAGGAATTATATTTGACAATGGCTCTTCTACCACCTTAGCAGTCTACTGTGATTAAAACTGTGCAGGGGTCCAGAACCGGCCCGTACCGTAAAAAGACCGGAACCGGTAACATTGGTTTTGTAAAGACCAGAGACCAAACCTGTTTTTTCGGTTCAGCACAAAAACATACCCGATTTTAACAGTTCGGTTCCGGTTTTAAAATACAAGACATGATTTGTTGATTATGTTCATTTGGTAACAAATACAAAGCAGCGTTACCGACATTCCAACAAATGGAAAAGAAGCATCACAAATTAACAAGTGCCTAATAACTCAATGACTTTCTTGAAACTTAGTGATTATTTGAGAAACTCATGTCCATATAGAACACAATTGAAATGATATCAAGTTCTCACAAATAAACTAACAACAAAATGCTTCAATAATATTCGTAATCTTTTATAATTGATGGTGGCCGTCATCCGTTGTGTACCACATCGATTTCGTGGATTATGATGATTGATGATTGCTGACTGATAAGGAGAATCTTCACCAAAACGCAATAGATAAACAATTAGAAGTTTAATTCTACTCTTGCAAAAACTGAAAACTGATGATTTGGATTGACTACAGAGGAAGGAGATTGAATCTCCTTATTTAATGCAGTGTTAAAATAGGGTTGGGGTGACTGAATGGGTGTGAAATGCGAATGTGTGATTGGGAGAGTGGGTGAGGATTAATAAGGGTAATGGGTAATTGTTGGTTTTAATATTATCTTGTTTAAGCTTTCCAAAACTTATTATCATACCGGGTGAATTCAGGTCTACCCGGAAAATTTCAGTTTTTCTTTTACCCGCACCGCAAACCCGGTTTCCATAGTTTTAAATGCCCGCATCCGTAACCGGACTTGTACAATTCTTGACCTGAACTGGGTCGGTTGACCCGGTTTTGGTTCTGGTTCAAAATCCGTGTGGACCGGTAAAATGCACGTACAATCCCAATGTTATTTAGATTGGCCTTCCCGTCCCTCAACTTGAAGATAAAAAACTGCCTAGTGTATCATATTGGGACAATCACCCGTATCTTGGAAATCAAAGAAACATAATATATTTGCAAGGCCCTCTACAGAGGCAGAACACATGACATGACCTTAGACTATATTTATCTGTAGTTCCTACATCCCTACTTAGACCTAGTTCCTCCATAAAATATTAACTATTTTCTCTTAACCGATCCACTTTAGTTTTACCATGTTTATATGTAGTTCCTACAACCCTACTTAGACCTAGTTCCTACACAAAATATTAATTTTTTTTTTTAACATACCTACTTTAGTTTTTAATTTGTTTCTAAATTATCCTATTTGTAAGCCTATACCATGAAAAATAAATAATGCTATAAATTAATTTTTTGTTATCAAAATTATTTAAGTAGGTTTGATTAGTATTTTAGCCCAAGTGCAAAATTTTTTATAAGTTTTGCAATTTTTATGATATTTTATTTTCATTTTTAGTGAGTAAAAAAAATGAAAAAAAAATAATTTAAATGATCTTCAAAATATATCGATAGTGGTTTTTATATGTAGAGTATGAAAAGCTATGAATTTTATGTAAATTTTATTTATTTGTACGACAAGTTTTGTGTGAGACCGTCTTACGGTGTGAGACGGTCCACTTTTATAAAACATACATTTTTATCGATATCAATAAATGAATGATTTTTACTATAATAGAAACGTCTCACGATTTGAGACAGTCTTATTCTATAATTTGTGTTATTCTTAATATGTAAAATTAAGATTACACTCATTTCTAGAAAAAATGAAATTGACCCCAATCCACATTCCATATTGTGAGCTTCCCATTGGTTGTTCTTTTGCATTTCATGTGTTGATGCACAGCGTGGAGGAACTCTTGCTTTGCAAAACACGTTCCAGTAGTTCCTCCGAGGAACGTTTGGAACGGATATTGGTGTGAGTGGTCTGCCTTTCTTTTTTGTTTTCATTTATTTTTTATTTTCTCTTTTGTCCTTATTCAAGACCTAGCCCTTCCCGGCCCAACCAATAAACATGGTCTTAATTACATGTGAAGTTACATGGTTGATGACATTACTAAAGGATTTAGGGCCCGAAGAAGATGACCACAGTTGCTCTAAAGTGCGATAATCAGGTTGGCATTGTAATAGCAACAAATCGTGTTATTCATGAGAGAACAAAACACATAGAAATTGTCTGCCATGTTATAAGGGAGAAAATGACTAATGGGGTGATGCAACTAGCCTATGTCTTATCCAGATATCAAATTGCGGATGTGTTAACCACACAACTTAGTGTCAAACAACGCAATCGCCTGCTCAACAAGATGAGAGCGATGAAAGAATCACACCCTCATCTTGAGGGGGAGCATAAAAAGAAGGCCCAAGGCTTGGTACTAAAGAAATATCAAAGACCACAAACTTCTACTAATGTCTCTCATGTATACTAAGAAGAGCATGTGGTCCAGAAGCTCACAAGGAAGTTGATGGCAAAGGAAAAGATATGGCTTGAGAAGAGGAATGAAATGTTTGTGTCTATTTTGTTGTGTAGTTGAAGTTTTAACCTAGGGTTGTGTGTGATCCTTATTATATGGCAAATTCTCACAAAAATACACTTAGTGAGACCGTAGCAGTTTTGTGCAAATTACTAAGCACAATTCATGCATTTAATTTTCTCATGTATACACTTATTTAAATCTTCACAAGACTAATATACTGTTTTATAAGAGTCTTTAACTTAGCTATGCATATTATCTATATATAACTGCTACTATATATGAGAAGAATGTAATGACCAAATGATTACAAAAATACAGTAAATGAAAAAGTACCCGTTTTTGTGCAAAACAGTACGAACAATTCCTACATTCAATATTCTAATGCATATTGTATACACTTACAATATAATGTTCGAATATATGAAATTCTAACTTATTTATGCATACAATCAGTCTCTTGTACGACGGTCTCATCCCTTGCTCTTTTGCAAAATGTGACAACTTTTTGGTAAATAGTGACCATCTTGAGGAAAAAGTCATTTTTTAGTCATAAAAAGTGGTCAATATTTATCAAAAAATGATTACTATTTGTCAAAAAAACAGTCATTGCTAACTCATCGCACCATGCGAGGGTCGCAGAGGAGCATTTGCGTTATGCATATATCATCTATATATGTTCGTGTACCTTTACACATCTCCTAAGTTCCTAACTCCTAAGTTAATTCTTTTACTGCATCCTATTATTTAAGATCTTCCACATTTATTCCGAGAGAATATGGAATTATAGGCTATTATAATAACCACAAATAATAGACAAATATTTACCGACTTAAAAAATATGGAAAATCTTACAACATGATCTCGTTTGAAGGCTTGAGTCTAGAGTTGGCAGTCGGGCCACATGCACGACGGGCGGCACGGATCCGGCACGAATCCGGCCCAACACAGAACGAGCCCGAGCGAAAGTTCGGGCCGGCACGGGTCCGGCACGACGGGTAGGGAGGCGGGCCACGGCGCGGCTAATAGAGAAATCCCCGTGCCAAGGCACGACCCGGCACGGGCACGGGGTGGCACGACCCGAGATAGGCACGGCGGGCCTGACACGGCGGCACGACCCAAGCACGGGGTCTCATTCGAATTTATAATTAATTACGTTAATATTTATAATTAATTACATTAATATTTAGTTGATTATACATTATTAATTAAGTAACTAATAAATTATATATTTTTAAATCATTATTAATATTTCTTATTAATTATTCATAATTTATTTATTAAAAAATCAAATTTTTTTTCTTAAAAAAAAATTACATCGGGCCGGCCCGGGTCAGGCACGACCGAGCCCACGGGCCAGGCACGACACGGGCCCGATTTTTCCGGGCCAATGATCAGGCTGCGGCAGCGGGTAGAGGTGGTCGGGCCGGCACGGCACGGCCCAGTGAACCGGGCCAAAATTTAGGGCTGACACGACGAGCCGGCACGGCACAACCCACCGCCTACTCTACAAGTTGAGACGAAAATGTCCATCTGAAACGAGTAAACTGAAGGCCCGAATACGATGCCAAAATACTCCTCCTCCCAAAGAAACAATACTAAAACCGCAAAACTGGACTTGTCAGATTCCCCATTTTTTCTGATTGATTTCTGATTGTATGACCAGAACTCTATGTTACTTACGTCAAACTATCCAACATAATCTCCATTTTCAGACACTCGACCTAAACTCTATTTTTGTGCAGATTACATTACAACTTATTGGAGGTTCTTGCTATTAATTTCCCTTGTGTGCTATAAATACGGTAAGCATTCTTAAGTCAAATAATCTCGTAACTTAGAGGTGTATGTAACATAATAATATATGTATTTCTGGGTTGTTTGCTAATTAAACCTGTGTAAAACAGATGAATTTTCTCAGGAAACAATGAGCATTAGGCTTAATTCCCCATTTATTGGGACACCTAATTGTTCTAGTAGTAGTAGTAGCAGCAGCTTCTTTGATGGTAGAAAGGGTAGCTGTCATAATGTTGTGTATGTGGGGAAAAGATGGAATTCTGGCAGACGGGGTTTTTCGAGTTGTAGGTGTTGGAAGAGGAGTAATTGGCCACCAAATGGGGTTTGGTTTCCTCAGTTTTATGGGAGGATTGTTAAGTTTCTGAATGGAAATGGGGACCCGGATTCGAGAAATGGGTTGAGGGTTAATTATGTAAAGGAGCGTTTGTCGAGAGGGAAAGAGCTTGTTAGATCACTATCTCCTTTGTGGCAAGAGGGGTTACTTCTTTTCCGGGGTGCGATTTTTGGGGCTGTTATTTCTGGGGTGTGCTTGTTGGTGTGGTATGGCCGGGCTAAGTCTAAGGAATTTGTTGAATTGAAAGTGTTGCCTTCTGTTTGTTCTGTTTTAAGTGAGTACATTCAGCGCGAGGTTGATTTTGGTAAGGTTAGGAGGATATCTCCTTTGAGCATTACGTTGGAATCATGTTCTGTTGGGCCTCACTCAGAGGAGTTTTCCTGTGGTGAGGCGCCCACGATAAAGGTTAGGGTTCGTCCTTTCGCTAGCTTGAGGAGGGGGAAGATTGTCATTGACGCGGTTTTGTCTAACCCCACTTTGTTGGTTGCACAAAAGAAAGATTTTACTTGGTTAGGGATACCATATATGGAAGGTGGTTTGCAGAACCATGAATCGACTGAAGAAGGAATTGATTATCGAACGAGGACTAGAAGGGCTGCAAGAGAAGAGGCTGGTGCTTCTTGGGCTAGAGAACGGGATGATGTAGCCAGGAAAGCTGCTGAAACAGGATATGTTGTGCGTGATCATGGTTCAACTGACGTTCATGGCGAGGCTAGCTCAAACAGTTCTTTAACAGTTGGAAAGTCATTAGTTGATGTGGATGAGGGGACGCACTGGAAACATCACCATTTAATGGACACAGGTATTCAATATGATGTGAAACATACTGATTTGGAGAAGTCTTTTGGAGTCTATGTTCCTAGTTCAAGGATCAAATCTCTACCCCAAATTATACTTGGCCCAGTGTTTCCTAAGTTTAAAAGAAAGGCTAATGGTAAAGATTTGTCAGTGTCTAGTGTTGCTACTAAAAAAAGGGTTCTGGAGCGTAGTGCTTTTGCAGCAGTTCAATACTTCCAACATCCAGGACATGGAGACATCGCCCAGTCTTTAGATTCCGATGAAGGCTTCGAAATTGCTGATGCTGAGGAATCCATGGTTGACAGCGAGGCTCTGACTAATGCATTGACTACCTTACCAAATGCTCATACTTCTAATGTCAGTGAGGTTGTTGACTCCAAAAGTGTGGAAATGATTGACGATGGGATGCCTGAAGCATCTTATTCACATTCGTCCACTACTATGGATCAAAGGATCACTAGCAAGACCAAGCCCTGTTTGTCTCAATCATCTGAGCCTCCTGCCAGTGATACGGATATCATCAGTGAGGCATTGCCATGTACTGGGAAAGTTGATGCTAAAGTACAGGAGGACACCACTGATATGAACAGACTGAAAGGTGTCGTAGACGAGCAATGGAGATCAGAAGACCAAAATGCTGAGTCCTTCACGGGCATGCCTGAAGATCAAGGTGGCTCACACTCTGAAAGTCCTTTAAGTTTGAATTCACGTCCAATTTCTGCAATAAGCTCGAAGAATGATCATAAGTTTGAAGATATTGTCACAGAAGTTGTTGAAGAAGCTGATAATATGGAGACTGGTAGGAATGATAAGACACTACCGGTTACCCTTGATTCTGTTTATTTCAAAGGAGGAACGCTGATGCTGCTTGCATATGGGGATGCGGAACCCAGGTTCCAATCTGATCTTTATCACAATAAAATATTGCTAACTTACTTGCAGATTAGGTTTCTTAAGCTTAATTAATGGCTAAGTTCTATGAATCAATATTTTAACAAGACTTTGTCCAGGCTTTCTATTACACTGTTTTGTATCATGCAAATTTAACCGAAAAAAGAGAATATGAGAACAATAGGGTGCATGTAATGTGAAATGTACTAAAATAGTTAAAATTAGGAAAAAGGTGGGCGTGAGGAAATGTAAAATGTTGAGAAGAGGTGGGTGGATGGAAATGCGCCCTTTTCTTGGCTTGGTGTAATGAAAATGTAATTTTTTATACCCAAACCTATATTTTTATCTCTTCTGGTAACACATCGGCTTCAGTGCTAACAACAGCTGTATCACTGTATGAGACTTTTTGTTTTAAGATTTGGTTGGGAATAAGTTGCCTTTTCCTTTTTTTTTTTACCCTGCAAAATCCACTTGATTTGACCAGATCTGGGGGGATCGACATGCATGTGGTCATATATCGTCCTATTCAAGGCTAGCAGGGAGTAATTTTAGTTGGATAAGCATTTTCGTGTATAAAATTTATCTTAGCATTTCTACCCCTTCTTTGTAGGGAGATGAGGAATGTTGATGGGCATATAAAACTTCTAAACCACTACAGCCGCGTACACGTGCAGCTTAGTGGCAATTGCCAGATGTGGCGATCAGATACAACAGTTGATGACGGCGGGGTTTTATCTACAGATGTTTTCGTTGATATAATTGAGCAAAAGTGGCATGCCAATTTAAAATTTGCAAACCTATATGTTCCGGTAAGGTATATTTTTTTTTTATATTCATATTAACACTTTTAATATAAAAGCTTGATCTTGTTTTTATCTCCACTACACGTGAAGATTTGTTTAACGGTTTAAGTGCTATGCATGTTTTGCTGTCTACAGCTGTTTGAGAGGCTATTAGACATTCCCATAGCGTGGACAGAAGGGAGAGCCAGTGGTGAGGTGCTTATCCGACTATTTGTTAATTGATTTTGCATTCAGTAATATACATACTATGTTTAATCTTTGGTGGCGGGCCTTCTTGAATCAGAAGTGGTGAGTTTGCATATGCTTAGATGGCTATAAAACTCACCAAGGGCTCAGGTTACATGTTGAGTTATCTGTTAGTATGCATATCCTTCATGTTTCTATGTTAAAAGGATGGTTGATGACATAGTTTGAGCTTTCTTGTTCTCTCTGCATTTAAACAAAGTGCAAGGTCCTTTGTGTGTTCCAAGCTATATACATACTTAGTTTAAGGTGTATTTCTCTATCATGTGAGAGGGAGCCATGTTGGTGGTACGAGGACGATTAGAAAAGTGTCGGCATGTAATTTTTTTAGTACGATATAATATTAATTAAGGGACACCAAGGGGGTGACACTAAAGTACAAAAGATATCATAGAGGTGCCACCCATCTACAAAAAGACAAGATGGGGGTGACGCCATGACGGACAAATACAAAAAGACACCTACTTGCATTGCGCATATACTTAATGAGAAAGTATTAATATGTGACAACTCGAGATAGTTGGTTATGCGAACTCCAGATAGCTTATGACACCCATCCATATATAACATTTTCTAAAAAAGTATTTAGGATATATTATTCCGAAAGACTGTGAGGTAGATGGAGATGTGGCTCACAGAATTAAAGCGGGGTGGTTGAAATGGAAAAGTGCAACCGGGTTTATATGCGAAAAAGGTATGGGGGCCCCATAGACTAAAGGATAAATTCTATCACACATCAATTAGACCTGCATTACTTTACACCGTGAAACATTGTAACGTTCAAAAGATGAGAGTAGCAGAGATTGTTGAGGTGGATGTGCGGACGTATAAGGAAAATCGACTAAGAAATGAGGTAATTAAGGAGAAGGTGAAAGTTGCGCCAATAGAGGTCAAAATGATGGAAAACCGACTAAGATGGTTTGGCCATGTGAGAAGGTAGTGGTGTAAACAAGCCGATCTAGAGCTAGTGAGGGCTAGCGTTCTTTGTGCCTGCTCTTCTCCCCATTTCCTTTAGTTTTCTTGGCTTGTAATTCCCTATCCTTATCTCACATTCTCATTTTGTTTTGTTTACTCTCATTTTCTCCATTTTTCATTGGCCTACATTATTACCATTATCATCATCATTCTTTATTTTTTTATTGAAAAAATTGTTCGTTATAATCACAAGCAGCCAGAAATTTAAGAGCCAACATTTGTTAGAGATATAAAACAAAGTTTGTTGGTTAGTTATAGTCGGTTACAAATACAAAGTCTGTTAAAAGTTAGTTGATAAAGTCGGTTTACACTGGGGGGCGTTTGGTTCGCATAAGGGAAAGGGACAAGGAATTACAAAGGGAAACAAGGGGAAATAAAAGAGTTTCCCTTTGATATCCTTAGTTTTTTGGTTTGATATTAGTAAGGAATGAAAAAATAGACCCAATAATAAACCACCACCCTAAACCACAAGTATCACCCCCAAACATCCTCTACTGGTGCCCACGTCAACAACCCCGACGGCCAATGCTTCCCTTGTCGGCCATCTGACCTCGACGGCGTTGTTCCTTGCCGGACCGCCTCCCTACACCACACCACTTTCCATTCGAAACCCACAACCCCAACACCAGATCTGGTGTTTTAAAGGGGGGTTTCGGGCCTTGGGAAAGTTTTTACGGTGGTAGAGTGGAGGTTACGAAATGGGTGAGGGTTGTGTATGATGAGTGGAGCAGGGAGAGCGCGCCCCGGTGATGATGGTGTGGATGTTGCCGGCGTTGGCGTCAGTCGAGAGTGGTGGTGAGGGGTGTAAGTGGGGGCGGCAACGTGGAGGTAGGGTAACGATGGACAGGTTGGTACATGGTGGTCGCATGTTTGGTGGTGATAATTGATGATGGTGGGTGATGGCAAGTGTGTTACGTGAGTTTGAAGGGGAAACAAAATTCATTCCCTTGGGGGGTTGTGGTGTAAGGACATAAAAGAGTTTAGGGATAAGGGAGGGAATGGCATTCCCTTTGTTCATGTCAAACAAACACAAACAAAGGCAATCATTAACTCTCATTTCCTTTCCCTTTAGACCCTCAACCAAACAGCCCCTATATAAGCTATGGAATCTGTTTGTAAGTGATACAATTATTCATTCATTCAATATACTTCCTCTCTCTGAATTCTAGTACAATTCTTCTCTCAATTTTCTTTCTCTCTCTACCTCATAACTCTCAAAGTAATTCATCAATTCTATCATTCAAACTATGAACAAATTCTACAACAAACAACATTTGACACACCAACGACCATCCCATACCACACTATAAACTGCCCTTATTAAAATACTACGGTTAAAATTTTAAAATACAAATGTAATTATTAAACCAAACAAAAAAATATAAAGGAGCACAACGAGATAGTTATCCAAGCCGTAGTGAGCTTGGGCGTGCCTTAGATTTGTTCTAGCTCTACTAGGGGGAGAGGTTAAGATAAATCTGATCAGACTCGATCCGCTACATAGATTTTGAGGATTCGTCAAGTGGCTCCAACTTTACCAACCTTATTCTTCGACCATCCTTATCTCTCTCCTATATGTTATTCTACCCCGAAGTTGCGTCAGCGCAGGAGAGGCAAACCAAAGAGATGGAAACAACAATGTTATCTTAAACAGCGGGTAAGGAGGGCCAGATGTACGGAAGTTGTACCCATGTATTAACAATGATGAGACTGTTTTTGAATAACCCAAACAGAAAATTGTGTCGATAATTCCAAAGAGATTGAAGTCCTACACAGAAAAAGGCTAAATAAAGAGAGGATGAGGGGTTGCAAGGAGGCGCTAAGGGGATCAAAGGGCAGCAGGGTGAAGGGATTGGGTCATTGCAAAGGATGTGAGTGTGTGTATCTGTATGGTGATTGTTGGTGGTTTAGGCTCTAATGGGGATGCTTTTACAATTTTTGGCGACAAGGGTTGTAAATTCAGGATAAATGATGTTTAGTGGGATTAATTTGGGAAGCGGCAACTGGGATCACCAAACGAAGAGTCGCAAAACCTTGGATTATGGCAGCCAACTTTCGTTTGTTCTATTTCTCTTTGTCGTAGATTTGTAATTTTGTACTTTTCTCTATGCTATACTTCATCACAATAATAGTCTGGCACTTCATGTTAGCCATCCCCAAATCATTTTTGGACCAAAGCTTCTTTATTGCGTTGCTACTGTTTTCACTAGAGCCCATGTGTTATTTTTTGGTTTTTCTCTTATTGATGCTCTTTTACTTTTCAAATAAAGAAAGCAAGGAAGAGAGTTGGTGAAATTAAGTTTAGTTTGCTGATTCTGTAAGTCATCAAGTGACATCTCTTCAACTATTCTATTGTTTTTGCCTAAAATATAATGTATTCGTGTTGTATGCCCTGTTGGCGACACCTTTCTTCGATAATCTATTACTATAGCTTTCAGTTACTGATTGCTTATGTGACAATAAATGATCTTGTTTATACAGGTCCACATTTGCATGTCAAGCGGGGAGAATTTTCCCAACCTGCATGGTCAGCTAGATGTCACTGGGGTGTCTTTTCAGATATTGGATGCTCCTTCATCCTTTTCTGTGTGTCCTCATTTCCTTTTCTTTTGTTTTTTTGTTGCTCTTCACCTCACTTTCTGTGCTTTGACTCGCGATCTATATTACATGGTAGTTACATAATTACGTACTTACATGCCGTGCCAGTTATTGGATGAGAAACAATGGATGTATTATCTTTTGATGGGAAAAGTGTTGTGTAAGAAAGGTCCAGAAAAAGTACTGCCATATTCTATAGATTCTAGTGTTCTGTTTTTACAGTGTTTCTACATATGTTGATAAACACTCTTATAAGTCACATCAGATGAGACCTTCATGTTTATGGACCATACTCTTGGAAGTATTTGATTCTAGAAAATCACTGTGCCTAATTCTATATGCTTATATTGCTGGCCTAAATAAGTTTTTGAGTTCTTCTCCTTTGAGTACCTTGTTACCGTGCCTTAGTGATGTTTTATGCTTGTGAATAACTTGTGATCGTACTAAGTCGTTTATTTTACTCATATAAGCATGACTTCTAAAATTGCTAGACTGAGGGAGGCATGCAGGTATCCATGTTCTGCATTTGTTGAAATGACTTATTTGCTTTCTTCTTATTTTGGTAACGAAATTATATGCTCCTCATGAGTGTGATTTGTACTTCTAAGTGATGTTCTGAATCTTTTTTTTTTAGGACATTTCAGCAAGTCTATGCTTTCGTGGTCAACGGATATTTTTGCACAATGCTAATGGATGGTTTGGAAGTGTTCCTTTAGAAGCTTCTGGAGATTTTGGCATTCATCCTGAAGAAGGGGAATTTCATCTGATGTGCCAGGTCATTTATTTTCAAATCTGGATCACTGCATATTGATGGCTTGCAAGTTACTTTTTATGCATTATATGTTACTATAGAGGTACTAGCTATGAAGCTACTAAAAAGATGCTTGTGTCGCTTGTGTGAGATATCCCGCTTCATGTTATTTTAAAATGTATCTTTCCTGAAGCCTTCTTTTATTGTCATGTGGATTCTTGTTTTGAGTCATGTCCGAGTAATATAGTTGTCAAATAGCCTTGCGAGTTTGCGAAGGTACTGTGCAATTGTAATTAAAATTGCATGATATTGTTGATAGTTAAGCTTGTTAGAGTGGCCCAAAGCATAGTTACATAAGAATGGGTATAAAAGGGTATTTTCGTGTCCACGCCTCCATGGAATCCTTCATCCCATGTTTATATACCAGGGATTTAATAGCGCCGATATCCTTTCATGTAGAAGCTTGGTCGATAAATTTTATAAAAGCTTCCTTGCATAGAGTTCTTAGCGCCTGAGCATCCTTTTTCTAGAGGTCTTTAGGGAATGGATCCTTGCTTTTAAGGATGGTACATGCTTGTATCCACTAATTTGTTGAGAAGAGCTGGGGTACAAGGGGCATGAGATTGAGATATTTATATCTGATTTTATACATGTGGCAGTTCAATTAGGTAGTACTTCATATATTTTAGCTTTTAGTTCACTGATCCTTGGTAATGTTACATCTCAAACCAAGTTTCAATAAATAACATTATGATAACTATTTTCCTATTGTTGTAGGTTCCTTGTGTAGAAGTAAATGCACTCATGAGAACCTTCAAGATGAAACCATTGCTATTCCCCGTAAGTACTGTATATCTAACTGTCTGACTGTATGTCTGTGAAGTTCTTAATTTAAAAGGAACACGCAAGGTGTAAACAAATCACACTTAGAGTTGACTTAGTGTTGAGTTTCAATAAGCTTAGGAGCCTAACCTTTTGAGTTTTATGTTTAACACTTGAAACAGAACTGCTTAATGAAGCACCCTCTTAGCTGGTAGCTGGAATTTGTTATATTCTGGCTTGTTTGCTGCTGATTTGATAACAAATTAAGATCATAGAAATCTATTTGAAAAGAACATATTAAATGGTTAAAATTTTACCCTTTTTTGATGCTTCTTCAAGTAAATGAATGTGCTGAACTGCTGATTGCATGTAAAAAAAAAGCTGTAACGGGCTAGGGCCAATTAAGCTGGGTTTTTGAAAGTGTTTG
This sequence comes from Heliosperma pusillum, assembly GCA_022085475.1. Lineage (NCBI taxonomy): Eukaryota > Viridiplantae > Streptophyta > Magnoliopsida > Caryophyllales > Caryophyllaceae > Heliosperma > Heliosperma pusillum. Next base: position 21,111 of record JAIUZE010011938.1, on the reverse strand, counting down.
TTGTCTATATTCCCTCCAATGGCTTCTTTTTTCACAAATACCTACATCATTTGTAAACACTCATGTATCTGTGTCCAAATTATATGTATATAATGAGTAATGCAGACTATAGACTAAGCTGCAGAACTTGGGGTAAAATAATGGCGATATTTTGAATTATCGGTTGACGCAGATGAGATACAGACATGGTTTTAAATATTGGCTGCGATACTGAGACCGACCCATAATCAAGGTGTTGGAGTTTACCGCAACCTTATTTTGAGGCAATATTGATTGCATTTAGTGAGATTAGGTTGCGACAACCGTGACCTTGAATGAGATTTAATACCATGGATATAGGTATTTTTCTGTGGGGCTTTATATAATGGAAAGTACTGGGACGCGGCCTGGGGTTTCGTTACATAACAGGATCATATTTATACCATTCTTGAATTGTGAGTATCTGTTTTGGTTCAGGTGGCTGGATGCGTAACTGCCATATTCAACTGTCAAGGGCCCCTGGATACTCCTGTTTTTGTGGGCAGTGGAATGGTTACAAGAAAAACGGGTCCCTCTATTTCTGATGTAAATGTGTCATCAGCATCTGAAGCTTTGGCTAGTAACAAAGATGCTGGTGCTGTGGCAGCTTTTGATCGCATTCCGTTTTCTTATCTGTCTGCGAATTTCACTTTCAATTCCGATAACTGTGTAAGTTAATCTTGAGAACTCACATTTTCTGTAGAGTATCCCAGTTATGTTTATATAACAGAATTGTGCATCTTTTAATGTTTGCATATGAAGTCTACTTGTTCTGTGTTGCTGTTTTATAATTTTATTTAGCAATGGGTTTAGTTACCATTATATATGCTAATTCTTCCACACAATGCTGTAATGTATGAAGTGACGGTGTCAGATGTTATTATATGTAAGAGTAATCATTTGTAAGGCCCTTGGACATGATAGCTAGGTAATATTAGAAGTTGAAATGTAGTCACTGCGAGCTGTTAGTTACTTAGTTTGAACCAAGCTGGGCCATATTTAATTATTTATACAGGTGGTTCAGCTACCTTACAAATTTACTTGGTCTAGCCATGATTGCTGTATTCTTGGAAATAATGTAGCTGGATTGTTTTGCTTTGGTTTATATCTTTATTATTCCCTCCGTCCCGATGAATTCTTTACGTTTTCTTTTTGCACAAATTTCAAAGTATGAAACAAATTTACAAAGTTACCTTAACTTTTCCCCTTCTACTTTTTGAGGGCCCACTTGAGTTTTTCAAGAGCTTTTTGGCAATGTAATAAAGTTGCAATATGCTTAGAAGGAAATGTAAAGTATTCACTTAGATACCCATAAAGGGAATACTTAAAGAATTGACAAGGACAAATGGAGTATAATTAGTTTTGAGTATTATTTTGAGTGTGAATTCACTCTTTTGACCATTATGGGGGAGGGTTGTATTGTTACTTCTGTTTGGGCAAAGGCAGAAGGCGTCTTTAGAAAAATACTAAAGACGCCGATGCCTTATCTTTAAAAGAATTGAGAGCTTTCATAACTGTCATTTGATGAGCAGTGAGGACTTGTCCTCACTTGCTTCTTTTTTCTAGTTGTGAAACAGTTTCTATAAAATTATGAGTGAACTCGATGTTATATGATTATAAGTGTGTATTCACAGGTTGCTGACTTATACGGAATTAGAGCAAGCCTTGTGGACGGGGGTGAAATTCGTGGGGCAGGGAATGCATGGATTTGCCTAGAGGTAATTATGTTGTTGGATAGTGATCATACTTTTTAATTGTTTGTAACAAAGGCTTCACATATCCATTATGTACAAAGTTGAGAAAGAGTGACTGTGCCATTCTGCCAATTGCCTCAAGCTTCATGTGCACTATCATAATTCCAATAGCCACTTTGCATTATTGTATCAAGTTGATCTTCACAATTAGCTTTAATGTTGTCTATATAGATGCATCTGTGTGTTCTTCCCGCCTTTTTTGGATAGTAAAACAGAAATGATACTCAGACATTTCAGCGTTCTTTGTCATGGGAACAGCTATAATTAAATTGCTGACCACATTATTTATAGGGAATTTAAAGACGCTTCAATCTTAAAAAACTTAGGGTATTGCCGTGCTATTTTTTTTTTGGAACAGGCTGAGGTAGATGAATCTGCAATGGATGTGAATTTTTCTGGAAGTCTTCCCTTCGATAAAATATTGCACAGATACGTACCTGGCTGCCTGGATCTGCTGCCAATGAAATTGGGGGAGCTGAAAGGCGAAACTAAACTATCTGGATGCCTTCTAAGACCGTATGACTCTAATTTCTACTTATCTGTAATTGAGTATGTAGTTTGTAGAAGACACTATGTTGATTATATTTTGTTCTCTTGAACATTTTGTGCATATGTTCTTTCCATTATTGTAGGAGATTTGATGTAAAGTGGAATGCACCAAAAGCCGAGGGTTCATTTATTGATGCAAGAGGAGATGTGATCATCTGTCATGACTACATTGCTGTTAACTCTTCATCAATCGCATTTGACTTATTTGCTAAAGTCTTGACATGTTATCCTGAAGAAAACTGGATAAACAAAGAAGACCACGACATAAAGAGTGAAAACAGCTTTACCATGGAGGGACTTGAATTGGACTTACGCATGCGAGGATTTGAGTTTTTCAATATGATATCATCTTTTTCATTTGATTCACCAAGACCTTTGAATCTGAAGGCGACTGGAAGGATAAAGTTTCAAGGACAGGTTACCAATCAGCAATCTGCTGGTGATGGCAACATGGAAAGTCTTGAAGGAGATGTTTCAGTTTCTGGGTTGAAGCTCAACCAGTTGATGCTGGCTCCTCAATTGGCTGGACATATGGGCTTTTCGCGTGAGCGCATCAAGGTAACTTGTTTACAAATATTCTACTCCATTTAAAGAACGAAGATTCTCTCCATTACCTTGCTCTCTCCATTACCTTCTATTACCTCTCAACAGATAAGTTTTTGTTCCGGGACGATCTAACAGTCAAGTATTTTGTTGAGGTGGAAGGAGAATAATGATTTAATATTGCTTTATCAGGGGTAATGGAAGGTAATGGAGAGAAAAAGTAACGGAGAGGATCCTTGCCCCCATTTAAATTTGTTGGCTAGAAATTGAAGGTTATATTTTGTATTTTTTTTTCATTTTTTTGTTGTCATTTTGTTTAATCAAGAGAGGGAGGTGATGTGCAAACTATTGGCCCGATCCATTCAAACGTTGTAAACTAATCAAATACTTCCCCTTCCCCTCAATTTCTTCATGTTCTTCCCACTTTCTTTGTAAGGAAATTTCACTGTGTTCCTCCCGTTTCATTTTTTCTAGTTTTGGTATATTCTTTTGGTGTTTAACAAATTATCCCTGTGTAAATGAAATAATCACACTAGTTCCCAACATTGTAACCAATTTGTAATTTTGTAAGTAAATTTATTTATGGTTAATCTTTCTCATTAATACTTAACCCACCACCACTTTTTTTTTTCCAAGACCACCCTACGTCGTCAACCATCATAACAACCATGCCATCCCTTCCTTCCCCATTGATGCCTACCATGATCTGACCATCCCAAAAATACCCAAAACCCTATCAACGCCGGCCATGGACCACCATGCTAAAATTATAAGATACTCCGTAGTTAATACTGACCTATTAGTTCTTGGTCCGGCTTGTGATATAACAAAGGGATAAGCTGAATGGTATTATGAGAGAGTTAATACTGACCTGTCCATTCTTATTGTCCCTTCTAACATCCTCCGTTCATGAATAAATTTCCTAGTTTTTTTTTTCTTTTGCTTAAAATTAAGGAACATAGTAAGGTGTAGATAGAAATGCAGGTCCATGAAAAGTTGGGAATCACAAACCGTAACGGCGAGAAATAAAGTATTTCTTCATGGATACCCTAAAATGGAAATCAAGAAGTTTTTTCATGGACACAGGGAGTAGCTATTATGGTTATGGGCCAGTAAGTCTACGACAAGACTTATATTAGGCCTATTATTCTAAATATCTTAATGCTGGATTTGGGCATTTTATGTGCTTTTATAATACTCCGTATTAATTATTGATTGATTTGGTTCTGATTCATTTAATGTGCTGGTAATTCAGCTGGATGCTACTGGTAGGCCGGATGAAAGTCTTAATGTGGATATCATAGGATTACTGCGTCCTACTAATGAAGAATCACAAGATGGAAAATTTCTGTCAGTATCTCTTCAGAAAGGTCAACTGAAAGCGAATGTGTTCTATCAGCCAGCAGTTTCAGTTAACCTAGAGGCATTTCCTGTTTTTCCTTCTAATTTGTTTATATTTTACTATAGTTCTGTACTTCTGTTTTATGTCACTATAAATAGACTGTCTTTAGCTTAGTAAAGAACAAGAATTTTAAAATACTCAAATTTGCAGCGTAGGCGGCAACTCATAAACAGCCGAAAAACTTATTAGTCTATCTCTGGAGGGACATGGTATTGATCGGATTAGAGAGGAATTGAGGATAATGAAATTTATCTTTGGGTTTCAAGATAACAAATATTATAACGTAATAAGGTATAATGTTTGAAACTCATCTTTTAATCTTCTACACAAAATTACCTCAATGTCTCCAACTATAGTGAGCTCAGATATACACAGCCTTACCTTTGGGGTTGTTTACCGGATAAACGATAGTTAAACTACGTAGGGAATTGCTTAGTCTGACAGTTGCTGTACAATACAGGACATGTAAATAACATTACAAAGCCAAAGAATGATTAGTCCTTGCTCTCCATCGGAAATGGAAGGCTTACTTAAAAATTTAAAATTGACGTATAGGCGATTGCTGCTTAAAAAGTATAGAAGAATACTATCCTTTTCTTATCAATTGTTCATGTAAAAGGTACTCCTTCCTGCTATTCAATCCAATCTCCTCATTTTCCCCACATAATTTATTTAAAAATAATTGGTTGATTGGATCAGATTGGATTGGATAGGAGGGAGTGAGGGACTGAAGAAAGTATCATGTTGGGTGTAAACCAAACTGTAACTAAGACATTGCTCTTAGAACTATCCAATATAACACCATTTACGACCATCTTAGAGGGAAGGAAGAAGTATATTATATCGACGTTCTATTGCTAATTTGATTTGATGCTACCTATCTATCGTATAGGTTCGGCACTTACCACTTGATGAATTGGAGCTTGCTTCACTCAGAGGGACTATGCAGAGGGTAAGTCGTGTCATCTGCTTTTTGGCTGATTGGTTCGTCATTGTCTTCCTTCTTAAATGCTCAAGTGATTTAAAAGCAACATTATGTATTGTATGCTGTTCATTGTCGAGGAAAGTTACGGGCAATTAGGAAACTCTTTGTTGAAAAGAAGCATAGCCCTCAAAGAGTTGTTTGCTCTTCCAATTTGGTAATGCCAAACATGATATCGTCTGGTTAGTGATGGTGGCTACTTCTATCATTCAGGCAGAAGTTCAACTGAATCTTCAAAAGCGGAGAGGACTAGGAGTTCTTTCAGTACTACGACCAAAGTTTAGCGGCGTGTTAGGCGAAGCCTTGGATGTAGCTGTTAGATGGAGTGGTGATGTTGTGAGTACCTAACCATCAATCTATTTTTTTGTTCTAATCAGGCTATGACACTACCAAAAGTAAACAATTTTTTTTTTCATATTTTTGTCTGTTGTGTTTTATCCATTTCTGCTTGTGAGAGAGGGTCCCAGGAACATTCTTCGGATAAAAGTGTCCAATGAAAGTAAATCAAAATTAAAAACCTTCTCAACTACACTTTAGAATAGATAAGTTGGTCCTATGCTAGAGGATCAAGCCAGGTATGTATTTTCTTAAAAAAAGGCAGTTTGTGCCTTTTTACTCTGCATTAAGTTATGCAGGCAAGATGATATAAGTTACTGCTCACTGTCGCTAAAAAAAAGTTGCTGCTCACCGGAATATCGAAAGTGTGCACTGGACTTTGTACCTGGTTTTGGTCAAAATTAATATTTGTGGAAGAGTCTAAGGGCTTGAAGTTTTAGGCTTTTAGCTGTCTTTCATTTATGCATGCGATATTCAACTGTTTCCCTGCTAATATCTTTGCTAGATTACTGTTGAGAAGACAGTTTTAGAGCAAAGCTACAGCCGATATGAACTCCAAGGTGAATACGTGCTACCTGGCACACGAGATCGAAAGTCTAGTCCAAACGAAAGTGGTTCCTTTTTTAGTAAAGCAATGGCTGGTCACCTGGGAAGTGTCATATCATCAATGGGCCGGTGGAGAGTGAGACTTGAAGTCCCTCAGGCAGAAGCTGCTGAGATGCTCCCACTTGCAAGACTCCTTTCTCGCAGTACTGACCCTGCTGTTCATTCTAGATCGAAGGTTATATATATACTTTGGTTTTGGCTATGATTTAGTTCCATGATAAATTCAATTGTTTATGTAAATTCATATCTTGGAGTAGCATTTTTTATTACCTGTTCATTGATAAACGCCTCAAAAGCTTATAGCTTTTTGGGTTAAATCTCTTAGTGCATATATTACTTTTATCACTTCTCCTCTTGTCACAATCTAGACGAAAGAAGATTCCTATGATTTAGTTTTTTTTGGTGTGTGTCTGTGTCTCATTTGTGCCAAGTCACGAGAGTCACTTCCCCATCACTCCATCAGTTTCCCTTTAGTAACTATTCTTCACAATTTATGGGTTATTATCATTCACCTCTTTTAAGATTATTCATAATATTAAGCATCTAGCTTACCTCCTGTATACAGGTGTCCTTCATTCGATACTATCTTTCATGTAAAAAAAAAAAGTAATCATGCCGTTATTTGCTCTATCCAGTGAAGGATATGATATTTTGTTGTCTGACTTAATTGTATTGAAAGTCGAATGTATTTTTCTGCAGGATCTCTTTATGCAAAGCTTACAGTCAGTGGGTATAAGTGCTGAAAGTCTCCAAGAGCTGCTCGAGGTAATTTCTGGAGAAATTTTCTTCACAATTTTATTTAGAACAAACAACTACGTGTTTTTATTTTTTATTTTTATTGTTGTGGGCTTGCTGTGCTTCTGTTTCTTTGTAATTTTAAACATGTGCATTGGGAGAAGTAATTTATTGCTATTGGAGTCACTACAACTCTAACTTTGTGCGTCTATTTTGGCTGCTGTCTTCCTTTCTATACTAAGCCTAACATAGATAATTCTTTTCCCTTTTTTGAGGCTGTTAGAAGAGATCATACCCCATCCGATGAAGTTATACCTGAAGATCTGAGTCTGCCAGGTTTATCCGAACTTAAAGGCCGTTGGCATGGATCTCTTGATGCAAGCGGTGGTGGCAATGGTGATACAGTGGTAATGTATATCTGTACTTAAAGTAGTATTATTTTTTCACTATTTCAAATAGCTTTTGTAGAATAATGATGGCTGTTAAGTAGTAGATATTAATTTCTGGTGCGGGCCCTGTTAGTAGATATCTGGAACTCTTTTCTCATTTTTGATTTCTGTATGTCTTATTGTAGTGATTATTTCTCTTCATACTTTTCGCTTGTAATATAGTAGTAAATAATTGGCTCCCATAATGGGGTAACTTTTATTTACTTCAGGCAGAATTTGACTTCCATGGAGATGACTGGGAATGGGGAGCTTATAAAACACAGCGTGTTCAAGCAATTGGTGCGTACAGCAATGATGATGGGTTACGCCTTGAGAAGATATTTATCCAGAAGGATAATGCTACCATCCACGCTGATGGGACATTACTGGGCCCCAAGACAAATCTTCATTTTGCAGTCCTAAACTTCCCAGTTAGTCTAGTACCTATGCTTGTTCAGGTAATCGAATCTTCGACCACTGATGCTATACGTTCATTGAGACAATTGTTAGCGCCAGTCAAAGGGATACTCCACATGGAGGGTGATCTACGTGGCAATCTCTTGAAACCGGAGTGTGATGTTCAAGTGAGGCTTCTGGATGGTGCTATTGGGGGGATAGATCTTGGTCGGGCTGAAGTAGTTGCTTCCGTGACCTCTGGAAGCCGTTTTCTTTTCAATGCCAAGTTTGAACCAATCGTACAAAATGGTCATGTCCATGTTCAAGGAAGTGTTCCAGTGACTTTTGTGCCCAATAATGATCTAAACAAGGAAGATACAGATACTAGTGGAGGAAAATCTATCTGGAGTCCTGGTTGGACCAAGAGTAGAGGAAGAGAACCTGTTGATGGAGATTCAGAAAAGAAAGTTCCCAGAGAGAGAAATGAAGATGGTTGGGATGTTCAGCTGGCTGAAAGTCTGAAAGGTCTAAATTGGAATTTGTTAGATGTGGGAGAAGTCAGAGTTGATGCTGACATAAAGGATGGGGGAATGATGCTACTTACAGCTTTGTGTCCCTATGCTGATTGGCTTCACGGCAATGCAGAAATCATGCTTCAGGTTGCTAAGCCTCTATAGATGCCCTTCTTCGTTTGAAGTTTATTTCATCTTCTTTTTCTTATTTTACCGTTTGTACCAAAGTGTTTCCATCTCCAGTGGAGCCAAAGACTCACTATCCATCGGTCCAGATTATGATGGAATAAAACAAAAAAGGCTCATTAACTGATTCACATCCTTTTATTATGAAGTAGCAGTCATTTAATGCAATTCTCAACATAATTTTTACTTTAGCTGGTCTTAAAATGGCCTCTTTGTGGTGTTAAAATAGGGAAGCACCATATGGTTAGGGTTGGGTAGAGGTGGCAAATGGGTCAATCGAGTCGGGTCATTTTGGGTCATTTTCGCATGTCAAGTTGTCATGTCATTTTGGATTTGGGTCAATTCGCGTCGGGTCCTTTTCGGGTCAATGGTTAAAACACTTTAATTAGTAGTAATGTGACTAACATAGAATATCTTACAAAATTAATTATTTAATAAGGATCGTTTTAATCAATGAACCCTTTATTTTGATGTATATAATATTATTATAACTTAATAATTGTAATTTCAGCTCATTTCAGGTCAGTTTGGATTCTTCGGATCGGGTCAATTATGGGTCGAGTGGTGTTTGAGTTAGGTCACCTTAGGTCAGGTCAACATTGGGTCAATCAAAGTTCCGGTCGGGTTGGGTCTATTTGGGTTTCAGGTCATAATCGCGTCAGACAATTTCGTGTCACTTTCAGGTCTCGGTCAGCCTCTTCGGGCCGGGTCATTCGAGTCGATTCAGCTCTAACCCCCTTATCTAACCATTGGTGGGAGCCCTTGAGGCCATGGGGTAATGTTGTTGATGTTAATCGTTTGTACACAAGTGGCTTGACTATGTTTCTCTAATATATTAATGTGTAGGTGAGAGGTACTGTGGAACGGCCGGAGCTTGATGGATCTGCAACTTTCCACAGGGCATCTGTTTCCTCACCCGTGCTTCGCAAACCTCTTACGAACCTAGGTGGAAGAGTCCTTGTAAAGTCAAATAGATTGTGCATTAGCTCATTGGAAAGTAGAGTTAGCAGACGTGGAAAACTACTACTAAAGGGGAACCTGCCTCTTACATCAGCTGAAGCCTCCCTTGATGATAAGATTGACGTGAAATGTGAAGTTTTGGAAGTAAGGGCAAAAAATGTGTTAAGGTAAGTAACTATGTCAAATTTGTTTGATTCCTCTGATTTGATCAGTCAAAGGTCAGCAAGCTAGGATCACTCTTTTGTGTGAGGCTTCACGGTTCCTGTTTCTACCACCAGGTTTCTAATACTTGGAAGGGAATGAGTATTCCTCGCTTTCTTTGATATCTTTCAAATCTTCTTTTTGAGAAACTACTATTAATGTAAATGAACAAACTATCCAACAACTACACAAGTAGAATTAGGAGAGAGAAAAGTAGGAGGGGATATTAATTGTTCCCAGGCTTCAGTTTGTGACAGTTAGTTGAAAACTGATTTACCTTCTCACTGTTCTTGTGCTTTCTTTCAAAGGCTGACTTTGTTGATTCTCTTAAAGCGGCCAGGTGGACTCACAGTTGCAAATAACTGGATCTATTTTGGAACCTAGTATATCTGGAAAAATAAAGTTATGCCACGGGGAAGCACACCTGCCTCATGATAAGGGCAGTGGAGCTGCTCCATTCAATAGATTGCCTTCTACTCAAACTAGACTTCCAAAGGACAGTTATAGTCGAGTGGTTGCTGCAAGATATGTCTCACGGTTTTTTGGTTCTGAACCTGCTACCTCAAACTCTAGCTTCTTGCAATTCTCTGGTACGGTCATGGCGGTGGATAAATGTCGTCCATCTCCGTTTTTTTAATTATTTTTTGCTGTTTTTGTTAGTACAACCTAGCTGTAGGTGAGGCTTGTCTATTATGCGCTTACATGTTCAGTAGGTCTGGGCACTTGCCCTAATTATTTGTTTACTTTGCTCTTCAACAACACCCCACAATTAGAGTGATCATTTGCAGTTGCGGCAGTATACGGGCCGGGCAATAATGACGTACTTTGCCTTGTGGATTGGGTACGTCAAAACACGTCCATTTTATTCGTGCCAAATGCTGTATCTTACCATCTCTACCAGGCCTGACCACTCATGGGTTAGCAGGCTTTTAATTTATTTTTGAAAAAAATAAAGCAAAAGATAGATTTGTGAGACTTAATATCAAGTTAAAATTGAAGAACAACAATTTAAGTTATCAACATAACTCTAATAAAAGGCTTTATTCTCCCTAAAAACACTTATATTAAAGTGTAGGATAGGATTAAATAGACACCGAAAGTTAGTTTGTTTGTTTTGTAAACAATTTTCTGTAGAGTTTAACAGTTTAACCTCTATGATTTACATGTTGTTGCCTATTATGTTTTCCGTTTCCCTTTTTAAGTTGGCATAATATTAGTACACTCGTTTGAGACAAATTTTTTTATTAAGAAATGAGCCTAATGGGACGGCAGATGAGCTTTTCTTTGTGTCTGTATCTACCCTTTTAGATTGGCGGGCGATGCTTGACCCATCTGCTTTCAAACCAATTCTAACATATATGCAAGTCCGTTAATACTGTGGGAAGGATAGGCAAGGTCTTCTGGAAGGCACAGCCCAAGAATAGCTCTTTGTTACAATCTCACTTGACCTCCATTTTTGACAGGAAATCAGGCTGAAATAGGAAAGCAATCAGAGCAAGTGAGTAAGACGCCAAAGGTGGATGTACAACTGAACAATTTAAAGCTTCTACTTGGACCGGAGCTAAGAATTGTTTATCCTTTGATCCTAAATTTTGCTGTGAGCGGGGAACTAGACCTTAATGGTGTGGCACATCCTAAACTGATTAAACCTAAAGGAGTTCTCACCTTTGAGAATGGTGATGTTAATCTTGTTGCAACTCAGGTAAGTCTCAATTGATAATCCATATCAGCACTAAATTGCCGTCAAATGATCTCATACTTGTATTTTCAATGACAGATAAGGCTTAAACGGGAACATGTTAACAGTGCAAAGTTTGAGCCCGATAATGGATTGGATCCAACATTGGATCTAGCTTTGGTTGGATCAGAGTGGCAATTTAGGGTTCAAGGTAGAGCTAGTAATTGGCATGAAAAGCTGGTAGTAACCTCAACACGCTCTGTTGAGCAAGATGTCCTCTCTCCTACTGAGGTAAAATGTCCGTTTTAGTTGTACTTTTGTGTTTATATTATCATATTTTTCATAACATGGTCTGCTTTTGAGAGGGTCTTCTCGTGACGCGCACGTTTTCTTCTTTTATCCATTGGCCCCTCACCTTGGATTATCCCAAATTTCAGAGTCTCATGATATGATTATCATGAGACCACTTTACTTAGAATTTGAAGTGACCTTGTAGATATATTAAAGTAACTTTTTTTTTTTATATTGAGCGTCCACAATGGTGTTTTTTTTTACCTCCCCATATGCACTCTCTCTGATTAAATGGAGAGCCTCATTGTGCACCAACCTCTCCTTTATATGGGGTTCCACTGTTTTTACTTTTTAGGGAAGGTTCCCAAAGAAAAAGCAAGTGCAATTTCTGTTTCTTTTGGGGAGGTTCCCAAATTTTTGGGTATGAATTAATATTGTTGGGGAACCTCATAGTTGCATAGATGTGGATATGAATTGAGGAGGGTAGATGATCAAGTTAGTTGAAAATGAGGTGGACGAATAGGAAAAAGAGAAGGTAAAATATGGGGAACCTCACCATTGCGGATGCTCTAAATAATGACCCTTTTTCATTTTGTTACTGACCATTTTGTCATCGATAATGATCCTTTTACTTAGTGACCCCTTTTACATCATTAGTCGTAATTTGACAACTGTAATTGATCATTTAGTTTCAGTTGTGACGCGCTCTTCCAGTAAGTTATTGAGAAACCGTTCTCGTAGGAATCATATAAGGTTCTTTCCAATCGTTGGTCTGATTTGGATGCTTAAATTTCTTTTTGCAGGCTGCTAGAGTTTTTGAAAGCCAACTAGCAGAGTCTATTCTGGAAGGGGATGGACAACTAGCACTTAAGAAGCTTGCAACTTCTACACTTGAGTCATTAATGCCTAGAATAGAGGGGAAGGGCGAGTTTGGACAAGCACGTTGGAGGCTAGTTTATGCACCACAGATTCCGAGTCTCTTGTCGGTTGATCCCACAGTTGATCCCCTTAAATCTCTTGCCAGCAATATTTCATTTGGCACAGAAGTTGAAGTCCAACTTGGAAAGCGTCTTCAGGTTATTCTTGCATCCTTTATATTAACGAAGTGCTTGTACATGTGTAAATCCATTTATTTTATGGAGTAGAATTTTCCAAGCAAAGTTTTGTCCGTTTCCAAAGGAGTCAAGGTCTCACAACTTTTGGCCTAGGAATGTTGGAATAAAACAATTGATATTGATATTGAAGCTGTCGGCATTTCTTTTATTGTGAACCAGCGCCCATTTTTTATATCATGATCTACAAATCATCCGAAAAAAAAAAGTGTTTTCAGTTTTGACACAAGACCAAGGACCTGTTTGGACGAGGGGTTTTGGGTGGGTGGGGTTGGATAACAAAGGGGGTAGGAGGGAAAGGGAGGGAGAGATTTAGAGGGATCCTTTTTCGCTCCTCCAAGCCTAATCAAAATCCCTCCGGAATAGGAAAGATTTGAAGAGAAACTCTCTTCCCCCATTTGCCTCCCTTTCCCTTCCCTTCCCTCCCTTTCCCTCCCCTCCATTCCCTCCACTTTTTCTATCGAAACTCACCCTAAGGCTGCGTACATCAGCCCCTTACCTTGTTAGAAACAGAAGCCTTTTAGCAACTGGGGTAGTGTGGTAATCAGGAACAGACATAGCAAAAGATTTAACACTCTATGCAAACTTGCACTCATTTGAATTGTCATTGTATTGTATACAGACATTTAGACTATTGATGGTTGTCCTATGACTCCTATCTACTTTTTTTCCCCACTTCCTATGGCTTTTCATGTTTTTGTTCTTCTTTCAGGCATCGATTGTGAGGCAGATGAAGGACTCAGAGATGGCGATGCAATGGACATTGATATACAAGCTCACAAGCCGTCTCCGGCTGTTATTACAGTCTGCACCCTCACAGAGATTGCTTTTCGAATATTCTACTACATCTCAAGACTAAATCGACCGTCATGATTTTTCAGTGAAAAAAACACTTGGTAAACGATAATCTACTATTTTACCGTAGTAAATATTGCCGGGATTGTTATGTATATACATAGGAGATCAAGCATGTGGTTGGTTAGATGTAAAACTGTAAATCTCATTTACTATTAGTTTTTGCTATTCATTTCATGAAGTTCGCGTTGTGTCCTCCTGGGATTCATTCTGGCTTTAAAGGGGAAAGGTTTAGAGCCAAACAAGTGAAGAGGATTGCAAATTAAGCCAGTCAGCTTGGCTGATGAAAATTGAATTGTACAGTTTACTGATTAGATTTGTATAATATAAACACATTCTTTCATTCATGTTGATATACTCACACTTTTTTGCAGAAGTTTTGTTATGCTTGTCATTTTCAGATGATCATTTATGTATCTAATCGATTTGAGTGGACGGTCTCAATTTGTCAGATTGTCAACAAGAGCAAGCAACTATTTCTAATTAGCTGTTTCGTGTACGAATTATATCTCAACTCTTTTTTGAAAAATTAGGTTTTTAGGAAATTCCGAGCTCGTTCTCGTATAAGACCATCTAATTGTAGCCAATAGCTCGTTTAACAAATCTAGTCATGTATGAGTTACGAAACCGTCTAATTGTAGACAATAGCTTGTTTAATAAATCTAGTAATGTATACGAGTATTTGTTGTCCCGAGACTTACGTTATTGTCACATCATATTACATAATAAAGGCAATGATAACGCCACTACTAGTTTTACTAATGCCCACTTCAATACAAGTTAACTACATGAATATCTTACTATTCACTTTCTTATAAATTAAGTGACATTGTAAACACGGTAGTGCCGTTATCATTGTCCCATAATGTTTTGCTTACTGTATTTGCATTAAAAAAAGGGTTGGTTGATGAAAATGACACTTGTAATGCAAGTAACAGTGTAATACATCTCTGTCTGAATCGTTACAAAGAAAGTACAAAAACTTTCCCAAGGTGCTGTAACAGAGTCACACAAACTCTCAACATCTGTACAGTTTGCATTCTGTAACAAAATGTAGACTGCTGACCATTGTTAGCACAAAGAGTTTACATAAAACAGTGACAAAAATTCAATGCCAAGGGACATTCAACCACTTCCGACTGAAAGAGTCTCTACCATTCTTCATTACGTACACAAAAGGCGATCACCAAAATCTCCAAGGATCCTTGTATGGAGGGACATAATTTTCAGTTGGAGGAAGAAGCCGAAACGATTCAACTGTTTTCTTCAACATTGGTCCAGTCTGCACCAAATACCACTAGCAATAAGAACTATAGCTGGTAATACAAAGGAATTCCCAATTATTACAAACATATATGTTATTTTAGTATTTATATTTATATATTTGAAAAGTTGTTTTCAAATATTAATTAGAAACTCGGAAAAAAAAATTCAACCCAGCTTGAGCCTTCTACTAAATCAACCTGTACTTGCAACTTTTTAGCTAACAAGCTTCGAGTAGAGGAGGAGCTCCAATTTCCGAGCCAATTTTGAACCCGCCAAAGCTCAACCTTAGGTCGACTAGGCTACACCTCTAACTAAACCGCACAAAAATGAGCAGACCTGAGACCCAACAACAATCCAACACAATAACCCAAAACCCGGATTGATTTGATCATCCCAGAACTTTGTTGGGCTGGATCCAAAACGTAACCTGACCTTACACGAAACAACGCAATGCAAAAGTGACCCAACCTAAACTATCATGACCCAACTGAATTGTCTGTTTGGCATGTGTCTCTAATGTATATCCTAATACTTCAGCTAGCGCAGGGCACCGGATGCTGACAAAAAGATTCCAATGAATTGAACAACTACACCCTAAAAGCTCCAACCGTTCAAAATGGTTGATTATGAGTAGATACCTTCCCTGCCACTCACCAGTAAATAAATAAGGTGCATCGATTGTAGTCGAGCGCGTCTCCACTAGGCCAATTCACTGATTGTCAGCACAATAGAAGGATTAATTGTCTATGGCTCTATCCAACCATAGCCTGCTCTTTATTTTATTTCAAGACGCACACATTTGTTTCGAAATAAAGTTTAATTTCCTTCTTAACTCAAGTTGACACAATAGGTAACAAGATAATAGAATGACATAGGGGGCGTGATCAACTACAATGGTCTGTGATGCTGAGTGAAGATAGCTCACCAGTTTCCATTGCTTGCTCAATGTTGAAGCATTTACAGTGTACAAGTATCCTGCCAGTTATGTGCACAAGTTAGAAGAATAACTCAGTACGAACAAAACTACTACTAGTCGACTACTGTTGCTGCTAAAAAAACCTTAGTCCCAAAGCCCGAATATGTACACAGCCTTATTAATCGCAAGGGATAGAGCACACTATGTTTTATTATGTTGGATGTATTCATTTTATTGTTCTCTAAAGTATCTCTTTTATTTACTGTACTTTCTCTTTGTTTTCTCAATCTTTCTGACGTATTATTATAGAATTAAAATGTCCAACAAAAATCTCATCTTTGTTGGTACAATATGTTTAGTGAGGCAGCCTCAAGGGTATTATTGCACAATATTTCATGTTGGAAATACAAACTTGTTTTCAAAGAGGGCATCCATTGTGAGAATGAGACACGTGTCTGCGCTTTCCGCCTTCTAAAACAAAACGAAAATGACAGGAGAATACTTAAGATGACAGAGAGTTTGATTCCTCTAAGAATGTCCGAGAATCTTAACGGTGATAAGGTAGAAAGCATAGACAGGGTACATACCATCACGCTCGACAGTCGAAGCAATATATTGTCTGAAATTGCTTGGCTCCAGAACCTAAAAACATCCTAGAGTCAATTAAAGCCCATAAGAAAGAGCAAAGATCCTAAAAACAACCAGGTTATAGAAACCTACAGATTTTGTTGGTGATTTCCGCACCAGGTATTCGTAAAACCAATATCGTTCTGCATCAATCTGATTATCGGAAATATGTAAGATTAACAATTGCTGATTAGAATGACAGTACAAGGCTTTACAATAATAAGCAGGTAAGCACTTACTTCACTTGCATATGCATCAAGAATAGAACTCTCAGCCAAACGTTGGCTTGACGTGACCCTCTGCAAACAATCAGGCATGATTAGCTATGCTTATACTCAATCTGACACAATTATTATTGTAACAGATCTACTTATTCTTTGACGGCGATGCAAAACGTGGTATAGTAGTATAGTGACTACTTTCAAGTTAAACCTCCATCAACGATAAGAATATATTCAGTAGTCGGTACTAAGAGAAGGCACATTCTCAAGATGCTCGATGATATCAGTATATCCAACTACTAAGTGTTCCTCACGCCGAAGAGGTAGACCTAAAATTCATAGACAAACTCAAAGCCTCGTGCTTAGTTATGTCTACCATTTCGTATGTTTCTGAGCCACTTATTCCCATTTGCCTCTAAGGAAGATATGCAGCAATCGAAGAATTGGAATCTCTCGTCTTTCTCATGCAGACTCAATGTCTCCCACTGAAAGTAGTTCCTTATCCTTGACCACCATTAGCACAGCTTTGAAGAACCATGTTGGCAACTCGGGACTAGTGAACAGAAGGCAAATGAAGAAAAATTACCAATGCAGATTTGTCAGATAGAACCGAATCAGCAACATCTTTTGCATTCCACGTACTCTTGTCTTTGGATTTCAAGAAGTCTGGATTTGGAGGGCCTATCTGAAGCAAAACATATATCAAACGCTACAAGACACAGTACTAAATACAAGAATGTAGTAGCTAATGTTCATAGGGATCACCGAAACTGATATGATGAGGTTGTCAATAAAGTCAACACGCTCGGAGACTATACGCAGCCGTGCATTTGCTTCAACAAATTCAAGAAAATATGCAATCAGCTCCAATATATGTGTTAGGTTAAAAAAAAAAAAGAGAAAACCATTGCCACCTTGTTTTCCTCATGCCAGGCAAAGGAAACTATATAAGCCGTTTCGGTGAAAAATATTGATAGATGTTTCAGGGGATGAAAGACAGATTAGATTTAGTCAACTTACGAGAGAGTGGCGCAGCAGATGAATATCTTTCTGGCTTTCTGGATTCCACCCTTAAAATAGATGAAAAGAGTCAGGTCCCTACATTTCAGGACAAAGTGAAGTGACTCACAATGGATGTAGTTCACTAAATGATAGGAATTAAAAAAAAAGAGAAGGCATCATGGTGCAAATTCTTCCAACTTGTCCGCCCACTCAAGAATAAAAAGGCAAGAAGCCACTAGTGTAAATCACCGTATGATAAATTTAACTGATCCAATTCTCAGTACAAATTTCATTTTGGATCATTTTGGAAATAACCTACGTAATATCCGACTCCCAACTAGCCGCAAATTGAGGAAGCCCTTGAGGCACATGGGAATGTTGTTTATGTTGTAGCCTGGTACTGCTGATTTAAACAAACCTAGTCATCTATCATAGTTATAGCACCAGAATAAGGGGCAGTTGTATGAGAGAACTACCTCATTCAAGAGTCCAAGTTGATATTGCCATAGTAATGGTTTTTACCTTAATACACCCCCGTAGCAAAGCTCGTAGGGTTGAAAATAGATAATGCACAGACCCGCCGAAGTAATAGGTTGTTAGGATTTGGACCTCAAAGTCATTGTAGTTCTAATACCAATGAGAGAACTATCTAAGCCAAAAGTCGTAGTTGATGATTAAGGCCCAATCAATGTTTTATACTCCCTCTGTCCCAGTAAATAGTTTTCACTTGTTTTATTTTGTGAGGGGAAAATAAAGCAAGGGTAAACTATTGACTGAGACGCGGAAGGAGTACCTAAACAAGTTGTTCTAATAGAAATGAGATTGACATATCCCCAACAAGATGACTAACAAAGCAATTACGCAAACTAGCTTAGTAAGATAGAGACATGAAGTTGGGTAAGCAAAGAGGTTACCATTTGAAAACGCGCTTTTGGGATGGAAGTTCGACGGGATAAGAGTAAGAGTAGGAATTAATATCATCCACAAAATCAAGCATTTTAACATCCACCACCTCCTCCTCCGCCGCCTCCGCTCCATCCCCTGCAAAATGGGATGTATAATATCGCCAAAGTTACTAAACTTTACCGACTAAGCTAGTTAACATCGCTTCTCTTTTATATAAAACACAAGCAAAGATACACTCCGACATAACTCACCATGAATAGGGAGAATAAAGGGAAGGGAAGTAGAGAAGCTAAAGAGCAGTAAATCCCTCCTACAAAACCCAATTTCTGAAGTTGCCATTATTCTGCCTTCACTTTTGCATTTTCTCTGCCAATTACTAGTATGGATTTTGGTCTCATTTCTGAATGCACAACAATTTTATTAAGTTAATATATATAATAATACTTTTACTTAATAAAAAAAGGAGGATAGATTACAAACCTGAAGAGAAGATTGGGAGACAAATGAGAGGAAGAATTGGAGAGGAACAAAGAAGGAGTTTGGAAGATGCTCGCCATTGTTGCTGCTGTTCTTCCTCTCTCTCTCCCGCGTTACTTGCAGGATAAGAGTGTCATCTACTCAAATTTCTTTTATCTTCTCATTTTATCTCGGCCAATACCAAGTCTCGTTAAAGACGGGTATATCGGTCCTTACATGGAGACGAGTCTAAGGAAAGTGGGAAACCAACGGGTTGTCCCAATGTTTATTCCAATTAGACTTTTTAAGTTTTATCGCGTGTAAATGAGCCACCTATGTTTTGATTATGGTGCAATTAGGTATAATTACAGATTTTTGTTGTCATTTTTTTTCCAACTAGTTTTACTTTCTTTACAAATTAGTATTGGTGCTCGGCTCCGCTCGGGTTATCTATATTTATCATTAAAATTTATTTTAATTAAATATACATTAAAGTTGTATAACTCATAAATTTATCGACAATTCATTACTCCCATTATTAATATTTTAATTTAATCAATTGGTCGGCTAATTGTTCATATATACTTTTTTTATTGTTAGTATTGTTTCTTTTATTACATTCGTTATTATTACTGTTACTTTCACTATTCCCGTCGTAATTATTATTACTTTCACTAGTACCACCGTAATTATTAATACTTTAATATTGAAAATTTCACTACTCCCGTTGTTGTTCTATTACTTTCATTACCCCGGTTCTAATATTGTTACTTTGACTATTGAACTGAGTGCTTACTATAATTTGATTAGCTGATGATTAAACATGCAATTTGAGTACACATGCATATTTAAGAGGCTCATATATTTATATAAATATATTACATAGATGTTAAATCAATTTAAAAGAATTATGTAATATTATATCTTTTGGAGACCAAACTTGATTTAGTTACCTTTTAATAGTTTTCAAAATATTATGTGTAAGTTAAATAATTATAAAATTTTAATTTAATGTATATTCTATGCTACTAATTAATATCATAAGTGGGACATGTTTATTTTAAGGAAAATTACCCTAGTTTGGTATTTTCTAAATTTATACTTCAATCAAAATTATATAATATCTATATATAATATAAAAAGGCTAGACTAAGCATAACCTTTCACCATTCATCTTTTTTATATGCTTAGAGCATGCCACATCATCATCATTATTTTTAAAAAAATAAAGTTTAAAAATTTGTAGCATTAATCACATATTAAAGGAAACAACCATTGAAATTTTGCTTTTTATTTGTTAAGAAAAAGTAAAACTACAATTAAACTTAAAATTAAATACTAAATTTTAAATTTTAAGGTTTTATTGAAAGAAAATTATTTTAAAAAACAAAAAAATTGGAAAATTTATATTATATAAAATATAAAAAGGCTAGACTAAGCTACCTTTCACGATTCACCTTTTCTATATTTTTAGTGTATGTCACATCATCATTATTTAAAAAATAAAATCTATATATAATATAAAAAGGCTAGACTAAGCATAACCTTTCACCATTCATCTTTTTTATATGCTTAGAGCATGCCACATCATCATCATTATTTTTAAAAAAATAAAGTTTAAAAATTTGTAGCATTAAACACATATTAAAGGAAACAACCATTGAAATTTTGCTTTTTATTTGTTAAGAAAAAGTAAAACTACAATTAAACTTAAAATTAAATACTAAATTTTAAATTTTAAGGTTTTATTGAAAGAAATCTATATATAATATAAAAAGGCTAGACTAAGCATAACCTTTCACCATTCATCTTTTTTATATGCTTAGAGCATGCCACATCATCATCATTATTTTTAAAAAAATAAAGTTTAAAAATTTGTAGCATTAAACACATATTAAAGGAAACAACCATTGAAATTTTGCTTTTTATTTGTTAAGAAAAAGTAAAACTACAATTAAACTTAAAATTAAATACTAAATTTTAAATTTTAAGGTTTTATTGAAAGAAAATTATTTTAAAAAACAAAAAATTGGAAAATTTATATTATATAAAATATAAAAAGGCTAGACTAAGCTACCTTTCACGATTCACCTTTTCTATATTTTTAGTGTATGTCACGTCATCATTATTTAAAAAATAAAATTTAAAAAATTGTAGCTTTATACAAAAATTA
>JAIUZE010011937.1:0-22578 GCA_022085475.1 Heliosperma pusillum | reverse complement strand
AACACAACAATAACATCAGAGTAACACAAGAGTAACACGTGAATAACACAACAATAACATCAGAGTAACACGTGAATAGCACAACAATAACATCAGATTAACACGTGAATAACACAACAATAACATCAGAGTAACACGTGAATAAAAATAAAAATTAATGTAAGAGTAACACTTGAATAATACAAATAAAAAAAAGAGTAAAAAAAATAACATAAGAGTAACACTAGAATAACACGCGGCAACCAAATTTTTTTATTAAAAAAACGTAAAATTAACACTAGAATAACATGCGGTTTAAAAAAAGTAAAAAAAAATTACGCAAGGGTAACACGCAGTAACAAAAAAAATTTTAAAAAAAATAACATAAGAGTAACACAGAAAAACACACGCTAACAAAACAAGCCTAAAAAAACATAAGAATAATACTAGAATAACACGCGGTAACAAAAAAAGTAAAAAAAGAAAAATAACGTAAGAATAATACTTGAATAACACATGGTAACAAAAAAAAGTATAAAAATTAACGTAATCGTAACACTATAATAATATGTGGTAAAAAAAAAGTAAAGAAAAAACAAAAAGTAATATAATCAGCATAAAAAAGAATTATGAGAACATAAGAGTAACACTACAATAACACTTTGGTAGTACCAACTCACCATAAGAACTCAACTCACGAGATCCCGCCTCTATATATATATATAGAATTGGGATCCGGTGAGAACCACTAAGATAATGAGAACCGTGAGAACTCTGCCTTCCGAAATTTATTTTTAAAAAATAAGGACATTTTTGGGTTCAGCGTAAAATTTTATGGCTAGGTAACATACATCTTGGTCGAAAAAATATAAGTTACTGACGGAAATTGAGGTGAAATACGATTTATTAATTTTCATGCACCTAGTAGTCAGTTACATGCATCTAACAATTTTCATGCACCTGGTGCTCATTTTAATGCATCTAGAGCCCGTTATTTTCATGTACCTAGTAGATCTTTTCATGCATGTAGAAATTTCCGTGCACCTAGTGCTCATTTTCACGCATTTAGAGTAATTTTAGTGTACAAAGTGAATTTATGTGCATTAAGAACATATTTTTTAATATAATATATATATAGGGTCAGGATCCGGTGAGAACCACTAACATAATGAGAACCGTGAGAACTCTCACTAAATCTCCACCAAATCTTGTTTCGAAAGTTTTGTTAGATCATTTACCATTAGTTTAGTTTATTCAAGCAAAATACTTGCAGTAACTAAACGAAATTTGTTGATTATATTAAAAAATATGTTCTTAATGCACATAAATTTAATTTGTACACTAAAATTACTCTAAATGCGTGAAAACGAGCACTAGGTGCACGAAAATGGTTACATGCATGAAAACAATTATTATATGCATGAAAATAACGGGCTCTAGATGCATTAAAATAAGCATCAGGTGCATGAAAATTGTTAGATGCATGAAACTGACTACTAGGTGCATGAAAATTAATAAATCGTATTTCACCTCAATTTCCGTCAGTAACTATATTTTTTCGAGCAAGATGTGTGTTACCTAGCCATTAAATTCTACGCCGAACCCAAAAATGTCCTTATTTTTTAAAAATAAATTTCGTAAGGCGGAGTTCTCACGGTTCTCATTATCTTAGTGGTTCTCACCGGATCCCAATTCTATATATATATATATATATATGAAAGGGATACTGGAAGTTAATATAACATCTACTTTATACTAAAGCAATAACATTTTAAGAATTCCTATTGGTTCCCCCTTTTTAGGAATTGTAAATGACTTTTATTCTTAGCATGACCCATTATGATTTCCAGGGGATTTAATTTCTCCATGAACTGAATATAATTAAAGAATATGCTAATACATATTAAATGTTAAAAAATTTAATTTCTCCTAATACATATGCTAATACTATTTCAATGTTAAAAAATTGCCAAACTGAATATAATTAAAGAACACCAATAATTTACATATTAAATGTAATTACAATAAGTCTTATACACCCAAAATAGAAGAATTAGAGGGAAAAAAAATCAGCCTTTATTACTATGTATCTCCTTAGTATAAAAGGTCAATTTTTTTTACATTTAATTTACATTTCTCCAGTATCTACAATTTAATGAACTATACAAATAGTTATATGAAATGCATGAATTTAATTACATTTGCAAATAAAAAATTACAAATAAGTTTTGATTTTTACGGAGGATTTCTATTTAAATAATTATGATATTATGATCTGATTTGGTACCTAATTAAGCTTTTGAGTAAAATTATTAATATTTTTATTGTTAACTTGACAATGACAAAAAAAAAATAACAAATGAAAAAAAAAAATCCAAACCTCCAGTAATTATGGGATGATTGCAGAATGCAGATTACAAGATAAAAATATTATCTAAACTAATTAACAAGGTTTTAACACCAAAAATAGACAAAAAAAATTCGAAGGACTTAAGGAAAAAAATATAGGAATGTACATTCTAAATAAATGAACTAAAAACGTCAATAAATATGTATATCTCAATATTAATATAAAAAAAACATTATTTCAGCGAGAGAAAAAAGTGACTTATAACTAAAAAAAGTTATAAAAACATATTAATGAAATATATTTTTAATAGTTTTATAAAGTTTACGAATACACCTTCTCAAATAATTTTTGAAATAAAGCTCAAAATAATAATAAAAAATGTTAAAATTGCAAAGCAAAAAATTACCAGAAAGAAATTGGCCTTTTGGAATTTAGGAGACTAAACATTTACAAACACAAAATATTTGTGAGATGAGAATTAAAACGATTTTATTAGATGAGAAAGTAGGCTTTTAGATAAAAGGTGAAGACTAAATGGGTAAAAAGATGCTTAAAATGCTAAAAAGATGCTTAATGTGTGGGTGAAAGGGTTATTTACAGTGGTAAAAATGCAGTGATAATGAATGGGTAGGCATGGAATGAATTAGGGTTTATTAGTGTTAGTTTTGGTTTGGTGAAATATTGATGTGTGTCTACTTAATTATAAACTTATATTGATGGACTGAACCTGTTGCTCAAGATGTTTAACTTTGTAAAACTATTATTAAAAGGAATGAGCAGACTCAACATCTAATATATAATAATATAATACTAACCTTAAATTAAAGAATTGGCCCAAATAATATATAGGCTTTGTTAGCCTTATGATGTCCTTTTACTCGGCTCGAATAAATTTTATATTCATTAACTAGATTTTTAATGATTTTGTTTTATCTGGATGGAATTTAGCTGATACGATATGGGTATCATTTTAATTACTACCTTGTATGTTGGACCACTGACTCGATTTTTAAATTGAGTTTTCACTTACGTTAATTTAATCTTTTACAAACATAAGTGTAGAAAGGTTAATTATATAAGTGACATTAAAGTTTTATCATATACTCTCTTTGTCTCAAGCATTTATTTGTCTTTGATTAGAATATTCTTCATTAAAAAAATTTTAAAAAAATGATTGAGACAAAGGGAGTAATATACTACACATATTATAAATATATATATATATATAAATTATCGATATAAGCAACCAGATTTCATATTTACAAATAAATCATTAGATATTTGTAATGCTTTTAGATTACATAACTTCCGAATACATGTTTACTTAGTTAACCAATTGAAAAATTAATCATGTGTTGTTTATGCACAACTTTGAAACTTTAACACAATATTAACAGATGGGATGTACTTTTTCACATACGAATTTTACTCTTTCACATACGTTTTTTACAATTTTACCCTCATCATTTTTTTCTCATAACCAATTACTCAATTCTTCCCTCCTCAATCTTCACCTATCAATCTACCCACCGTCTGGCGACATACCGCCCTCCGCCCTGGCCACCCTTGCTTAAATAATAGTACAATGAAAATTTGAGATAAAAAGGAGATAACGTCGCAAATCAAAAAGACGAATTCAAGCGAATGAATGACAGTTGCAGGCTTCACTAAACTGATTTATTGTCTGAAATTTACAGCCACAAGTAATTGTTGTATTCATTTTACATATGTCTCTTGATTTGCCACACCAAAACTTCATCATTTAAAATAAAACATAAAAAATGATGTAAACAACTAAATTACGAGTAGTTCGTTAATGTGCGAATGAGATCCATATAATTAGATTAGGTTTTTAGAAGAAGGTTGATATTAAAATTAATTTGCTTAGGTTTTTGGTAGAAGGGTATAAGAAAGAAACTTAATGAAAAATTGTACGTGAAAAAGTAAAATTCGTATGTGAAAAAAGTAATTTCGTAACATAATTGAAAAAGAAACTTGTGCATTTCGTGCACGGGTCTAAAACTAGTATCAATATCATTCTCTTTGTTATTGCAAAAGAATATGTACAATTAGAAAAGAGAAAGAAAGAAAAGATAGTTTACTATTTCCATCATCAAGGAACTTTAAGAAAAGGGTTAAGGATGATAAACAATCGTTTATACTTCTTATTATCGTATTGATTGCGTCTGTAAGACATGGATTAATGTTAGTCCTTTATATGGTGTTATTAATTGTATTAGGGTTGAATTAATTCAAATATATATTGATTATTGGGAGTGATTTCATTATCGAGATCATAAAGTATAATCTTACATTTGGTATCATAGCCATTATAGATTTATAGATTTGATTAATTTAAGCGTAAAAGATGTGCAAAGTTATGATTGTGTGTTGGGTTTGTTCGAGTGAAAGATTAAATTGGAATACTTATTATATTTCTGCAAATGCTTACTGCCATTGTCTTCCCTACTATGTTAATTATTATTCTTCTTTCTTCATACTGGAAATGTTAATGGTGGGCATCATGTTGACAAAAGGCAAATACAAATACACGTACAAATTGTTCCACTTTTAACATTCTGTTTTTTTCTAGTAATTGCAATAATACATGAGACTTACTTTATATCTCATGTTAAATATTGCGTTTTCCGCTGCGTGCTTTGGACATTCTGTTTAATCTCAAGATTAGCCAAACATTAATCTTCGTACTGCATAAGTGCATATGCCAATATGCCATTGTCTTCTTTCTACAATCATCAGTCGTACAACATCAGTCATCAGTCGTCTTCATCAATAGTCTTGTACCATATCATATCAATCTTCTGCATCCATCGTTTTTTGCTATTCAATTCACCTTCACCTCCAACATTCCCAATTGTTTATCAGGTATCACCATTCCATTTCGCTAATTTCAACTTCACTTTTATTCAATTCTTTCATGTTTGCGTTATTCCATTTCGGTAAGTTCCACACTTGACTGCATTCATATTTCAACAACTATCTCGTCGCAATTTGCAAATATCAGCTCTTCACTTTCTTTAATAATAAAAATCATTTTTTAATGATATTACCACCGTAAATACAACAACATTTAACTCTTCACTTATGTTGATTTGTTTGGAAACGCGGAATTGATTTCATTTTCATGATTTCAGTGGTAGAAATCAATTCCAAATCCAATTGTAAAATTTCGGAGACCGCGTGGAAATCGATTCCAGATTTCAAATTCTCAATGGTGTTTGGATTTAGGATTTGGCGAGGTGGGTAAGGGTGGAGGTCACCAAATTTATCTTTATAATTTTTATTAGAAAATATAAATTTTGTGAGGAAAAATATTCTTGATTGGAAAAAAATCATAACTAAAATATTACGATGAAATTTGCGTAAATAAACGTGATTAAATAGTAATGGAAAAGAAATAAATACTACATCCTAGGAATTTGAGACCCCCAAATTTTAACTAGGTTTGAGTGCATAAGGTATTGAATACAATTCCAATTTCTTAGGGTTTCCAAACGCTTGAATTATCTTACTCACGGATTTTAAATCCAATTCTAGGTTCTCGAACATACATAGTCGGATCATGTTTTTCACAGTGGATGATGTTTATTTGTAGTATTTATTATGTTTTTAAAGTTGAAATGATAATCAATACCTTACCAAGTTAACTATTTTGGGCAATCCCTCCCTACTTGTTATGTTTGATGCTCTTATTGCTATATAGACTCATTTATTATGTAAGGGTACTTTGCTCTTTGCTGAACAACTAGCGAATAACTCATATACGACGGTCTTAATTGTGACATTCATTCCTCATCAACCATTTAACTTTATAACAAACTAAAGGAGTACACAAGGATTCGGGTTTGTTTCACATATGATTCACTCTACTTTGAGAGATGCTACATTGTTGTATTGCAACTTGCACTGACTAGCTTATCATTTATGTTGCAGCGATGAAGATTACTTTCCACAGAGTGCTAGTATTTTCGACAGCCTTACGTGTAGCCCTGATCATCTATGGAGAATGGCAAGACTCTCATATGGAGGTTAGATATACTGATGTTGATTACCTCGTCTTCTCTGATGCTGCTGCTTTGGTGTCCATGGGAGACTCTCCTTTCAAGAGAACCACGTATCGATACTCTCCATTGCTTGCCTTCCTACTCATACCAAATGTTATTTTCCATCCCTCTTGGGGGAAATATCTTTTCTCAGCTTCAGGTTTATACAATCTCACTTCATCATCTCTCTCTCCTGTACTTCTTCTACTTACTTTTATCAATCACGCAATTTTTTCGGTCTAGACTCCAGTGTTAAATGTCATTTACTCTGCTCTCATTTTGTTTTAAACTTTGAGCTCTGTGGAAAATGTAAGGTCCATGTCTGATTAAGTTTCTCTGTCTACCTTGCAGATCTACTGGTTGGCTACTTGATCCGTACAATTTTGAAGCTCCGTGGAGTACCGGATGATAAGTGCCTGTATTCTGTAATGGCATGGCTCTTCAATCCATTTACGTTCACTATTGGAACCCGCGGAAACTGTGAACCTATTGTTTGTGCAGCTATCTTGTGGATCATAACCTGTATCATGAAGGGTATAATTTACCTTTGCCATTTTCTATGTTTAAAATGGGTAGTATGTACTGTGGGCTGTCTTTTGTTATCTTTGGCATTCGTCTTCTATGTCGTCGCATTGATTTATGTCAACTTTACGATGCGTACTGGTCCATGAAAGCATCATACCTCAAATTATTAATTAAGTGAATCTTTGAGAGTATAACATTTTTTAACAGTGACAAAGTTAGTGTCTCAGATTGATGTTGATGCTTCCCTTACCTGTAGGAACTTGTTTTTTTGGGCCTCATTTCCTCAGGGTTTAAAAAACTTAGACGTATGTGGTTACAATGTTCTTTCAAACTTTCTGTTCTTGGTTGGTGCTATTATTACCATACAGTTGGAACTTTAGACAATTTTAAACAAGCTTACTGAACATTTACTTCGTTAAATTCTGTGTATTCTTTTTTACAGGTCAAATGTATCGAGCAGCTATCTGGTATGGACTTATTGTCCACTTCAGGATATATCCCATTATATATTCACTTCCGATCATATTAGTTCTTGATCCACTTTATATCCAATCTGGTCAGAAGCCTGAGATTGTGAAATGGAGTTCTCATACGGGAAATGCTACAAAACTCTCGGACGGAATAGAGTCAAGGACATTATGGACTATTGTGGGAAGCTTGTTCTCAAGGACAAGAATCTTATTTGCTTTAATATCGGGTTCCATTTTCCTTACTTGCACTGGTGTTTTTTATTACTTGTATGGGTGGGAATTTTTGCATGAAGCACTGCTTTACCATTTCACTCGCACTGATCCAAGGCACAATTTCTCTATATATTTCTACCACATTTACCTCCACTACCAACATGACCTGTCAATTGCGGAAAAACTCATCTCTTTCCTGCCACAGTTTACCCTGCAGCTGGTTCTGATAAACAGCTTCGCCTTAGATCTCCCTTTTTGCTTTCTGGTGCAGACGGTGGCATTTGTTGCATTCAACAAGGTTTGTGCCACGCATCATGTTTCCTGGAACCTATAAGACATACAGTTACCACTAGTAATTCTAAGTAGAGTTGTCAAACAGGCCTATTCGGTTCGATATCAAGGCTGTATTATGCTTATTAGCTTGGTTACTCTTGGTATAGCCTATTTTGGCTCAACTGATTTCTGGTCAAGTGGTTGCGGACTTACAGGTCGGGTCACTTGGACTGACTTGGGTCATGTTTATTATTTTTTTTTTGTCATTTAGAATTTAGCTAAACTTAGATGTAATTAAAATTATTTACTTTGGGTTAATTCCAAATGTGGTTATTTTTGTCCGGTGCTTTGGGTTGGAACATTTATGATGGCTAGATATCCGGTCTAACAAAATATAGGCTAGCTATGGATTGGATTAGGTCAATTTGGGTCATTTGTTAGGTTAAGTGTATTCCAATATTGCACCACATATCATTAAGGATTTTTTTTTTTTCGTCCCACGCAGGTAATTACAGCACAATATTTCGTGTGGTTCTTTTGCTTGCTACCTTTGGTACTGCCATGGAGCAAGATGAAACTGAAATGGGAAGGATTTTTCTGTATTTTGGGTTGGATGGGAACTCAACTTCACTGGCTAATGTGGGGCTACCTGCTAGAATTTAAAGGAAGGAATGTGTTCTTGCAGCTCTGGATTGCAAGCCTAATCTTTCTGTTTGCTAATTCAATTGTTCTTATTGCTATAGTTCGTTGTCATCGATACACCCCAATTTTTCAACGCTATAAAAGTCATAGTTCCGAGGGGCACTTGAAACTTAAGTAAATCCCAATGATTAGCGCACCGCTGGACGTTGTATGAAATGGAGTTGATATCTGGAACGTCCATTTAAGTATGGGAGCATGTGCGTCACAACTCTACAGGTGCCATTTAAGACGTACGGAATACAGTTGGTGGTCTGTGATGTGAAGTGCGAAACTCTGGTAAGACTCGTGTCCCACGGTGGGTCTTATCCATTCTCAGCGACAACATATTAGGTGGTGAGAACCAGTTAGCTAGTTGGTAGCTCATCCGGAAAGCTGATCCACTATTTTTCTTCCATCAAACTGACTCAAGTTGTGTTGTAGTAGTACCTCTTTTTATGTATTTCTTTCATCGTTGGTGGACATCATAGTGTTTGTAAATTCTGATTCAAGCAAATTTTGGGGTAATTTCAGTGGCGCACACCTCGGATTATATTGCTGCTGGTTGAAGTATAAAGATTAGATTATTTTTTGGAAGATATTACGGATTTATGGGTGTCGTAATATTTTGCTTTCTTGTGGCGGTAAATCATTTTGTTAACCTATATACTAATCAATTTTCATAGTGATGAATATACAAGTTTATGAATGTGATCGTAGTTTATATGCTGTATAGACTCGCGTGTATATTAGTCATCTGTTTTAAATATACCAATTTATTTTTGATGAATATGAAATGTTATTTTGGTGAATCACTGAAGTACCGGAGCATATCAGCATGTTATAACATTTAATCACAAGAGATCTCCTTACATAAAAGCTAAGATGAAACTGCCAACCTATCACCATGTGTTCAGGAAAGTACATGGAGTCACAGACCCATATCACTTGAGCTACAACTGCGACACATCATTTCCCAAAAAGACTCGAAACGGATCTAACGTTGGAAATCTTAGCTATTAAGGGCCATTATTGTTGCGACAAATTTAAGTACACAAGATTGAGCAAAGAATGCGGCCTATGCCACATCCCTTAAACAGCACAAGTAGCCTAAGATCCATTGTGAAAATGACAGCAGAGAACAACAAAGCACACGGTCTCTTAGAGTCTTTTTTCACATTAATGAAACGATAATACACACCGCAAACACTTTAGCAACCATCACTAAAGTTAAGTCATCGTTTTCGAGATGATGTTAACACTGAGTCAGCATTAGGTACTTATAAATAGTAAAAAAACCATAGTAGTATTGGTATCTCCATGTCTTCAATCCTGAAGCCCTTATTTTGGATTTGTCTCTGTTTGATGATTTTGTGGAACATAGTAGTATTGGTATCTCCATCTCTAACCCACTAACATTTAGCCTTTTGTCTCAAATAGTCCTTTTTTGCCTGAGCAAGCATTTTATAACTGACTCTAGTTTGGTACTCTTTATCCATCAGTTCTAAATTATAAGGATCATTTTGAACTTCTCTTTGACAATTCAGTAGTATATCAAAAGCCACATCTGCATTCCTCTCTAGATCGGAAAATAGATCTCTATTCGGTGCTTTGAGTAGAGGCTTCAACATTTAAATTTAGAAACCACTCTAAACATTGGGGTACCCTCCACTTGTGAACTGAAATCTCTACAAAAATAGAGGCTTTCATAGGCTAAATGGAGCTATGATTAACACTCCCTCACACACTCACCAAATAACTCAGAAAACTCAAGGAACCTGCACAAGGGCAGGCAGAACAGATAGGACCTTTACTCTTAGCACACTAGCACAGATTGAAGGGTTGTGTTAAGGTTCAAGCACACAAGAAGTAAACCTTAGTCACCATGTATTTAACCCACACACAAGTAAGTTAAAGACACAACAAGACTCAAGCCACTGCTTAAGAGTTTTGTGATTGAACAAAGTTCAGTTTTAATCATTAATCAAGTATGGGTTCTTAGGTTACAATGCAGACCTTATATAAGCAATTACAATTGATATCTACCCTTGAAAATAAAGATAATCTAAGGGCTGAAAGAGCCTTAAAAATAATGGTAAATAAAATGCAAATTAAAAGTCAGCTAATAGGACTAGCTAAGACAGACTGCAAAATGACAGAAAAGAAATGCTGAAAAATGTTCTTGTCCCTTTCCTGAATTAGTAATGTTGCTCAATTCCTTGGGGAGCCTTTGTCTGGCTGTTTGTTGCTGGTCTTGGGGGTTGAGAGGGACTACTAGACACTCTTCCCAACGTTCTTATTTATGTTAGATTGATCACACAAAAGTA
The DNA here is from genome assembly GCA_022085475.1 of Heliosperma pusillum. NCBI lineage: Eukaryota > Viridiplantae > Streptophyta > Magnoliopsida > Caryophyllales > Caryophyllaceae > Heliosperma > Heliosperma pusillum. The sequence continues at coordinate 11,699 of JAIUZE010011937.1, read as the reverse complement.
AGGAGTCTTGGACATCTTAATTGAACTTGTTCCTGCTGACTTCCTTAGAGTGACCTTCAATATGGTAGGCTGTTTTAGGTAGACTTCCAGAACTTATTAAGGAAACTTGTCCTAGACTTTTTATCTTGCTAAGGACCTTAACTTGATGGGAAAATAAGTTGGAGCCCTTGGCTGGACAGGTGCTGCATGATATCTGCCTTGGTATTGGACTTCCTCTGGCCTGTTTTCTGAAGAATGGAACATGCTCTGGTTATCCTGCCTGTGGTTGTTCTTGCTTGTGTAGGGGCTTGTTCTTGACTGAAGGGTAGGTGTATGGGAGGTAGTGAAATCTTTGTTCCTATTGTGGGACTCTTGCTGGTTGAGGGATCAACTCTTGTTGAAACTTGCTTAGACCATCCCATTCTCACAACATCCCGATAATCATTAACCTTACCCCACATGTTAAAAAATTTTCAAAGGCTTCTTCCTACTATGAGGAACACCTCCCTCCTCAATCAGACATGGACATTGATCATAATCTACTTCAGGCTCATAGTAGGCATAAGCATTAGGTCGAAACCTGATCCACCCATCATTAACCATAACCTTATCTATCCTACTAAAAAATCGAGTCCCACTTGGTTTCTTGTTGTTCCAAGTAAAAAAAAACATCCCCCAAGGCCTTAATATCTTGCAGCTCACAATCATTGATAACATTTTGAAAAGGGAAAGTCTCAGAGTCCTTAACAGGGAACCCAATCTTTTCACTACACTTAAGACATTTTTGAAGTCTCCTAAAATGATCCAAGGGTCCATTAAGTTCATCCTGATTAGATCATTGCATAAGGGAATTCTCTTCTCAGGTTTATTAAAGCTATACACAAAGGTAATATAAAAATTCATATTATTAATTATCTGTTTAACCTTGAGGTAAATATACTGAGATGACATCTCCAGTACATCCACATTAACTCTCTGATTCTTCCACATCACCCAAATTCTACCTCCATCATGATGAATATGATTAGTAACATAAGAGCAACCACTACAAACATTAGACGAAACTTTAGTTAGAGACAAGGATTTCACCCTTATCTCAAGGAGCCCAAAAATATCTACATCTACCTAATGAAGATAACACTTAATAAAAAAAATTTAGTTCATTATTTAGGCCCCTAATATTCTACACTCCAATTCTAGTCATGTAGGGAATTCTGGTTCTCATCCCCACCTCCTTTATCAACCAATTCTGTTGATTTCCCTAACTCACTGTTAAATTGCAAGACAAACCCACTTTGCTGTCCCTCAGGTATTCTAGTTTCTTGCTGTTGAGTTTATGGATCTGGTACTCAAGAGGGGGAAGGGGTGAATTGAGTACTCTTTTTAAAATTTTCGTTGCTTAATAAACTTAAAATCAAATTATCAGTACTGACTATAAAATGAACAGTCTGTTGTACTGTTCGATCGACTTGTTTGTAGAGTACGTGATAATTTGCTCAAATAAAACGAAAGCAATAACGAATGTAATAAGGAAATCGTTTGTAGTCTTATGAAAGCAATCGTGATGGATAAACGCAATATACTATAGGTCGAGTCTTTGTGTTTGCGGAAGCGTGCACGATTATAAAAAGCAAAAACAAAATAAAGCAAATTAAAGAGAAACAAAACACAAGCGATTTTTAAGTGGTTCGACCTACACTCTTTAGGTCTACGTCCACTATCTCTCTAATTAATGTTTCTTTAATAATCATACCCGACTACAAAGAAACCCCCACAACCTACTCGGGTTGTGCGACTCAAGTACAAAATCCTTGTACCCCAACACCCCACAACTAACTCTAGTTGTGTAGACTCGAGTGCTAAACTCTTAGCACCCCAAAGCTCTCTCTTTAGATTTGAAAGATTATAATCAAATGTGTCTCTTTTACAATGTCTTCATATAAGACTAATAGAGGCGAAATTGAATTTCTTATAGCAAGAGAATCGAGCAATACAGAACAGAGTTGCAAATTAAACAGTCTCACAAACTGTTCGATATATAGACAGACACCTTTTCAGAAAATATTTGCAAAATGAATTTAAAAGCTTAAAACATAAAAACCTAATTTTGCAAAAACGTTAAAGCACATGAAACGGGTAATTATTTCTGAATTAATAATCTTGTATTTATAGGAGAAGTGTTGGTAACTAAATCTCCTAAAATAAAGCAAGAAGATAATATATTGAGAAGATAATCCTAGAATATTTTAAGATAATAAAAAGATATTATTTGCCTTATTCTCCAAGCAACAATAATTCCCAAAATCAAATCAAATTTGTTTGTCAATTATCTTCATAAAATAGGGAAGTTAATTTGCTGAAAGATTTCAACATTGTTTAGAAATATCTTTTCGAAATCATAATCAAAATTTGTTCAAAAAATTATTTCAGGCGCGTCCATAAACCAGATCTCAATTGAACAGTTCAGCGGACTGTTCAATTATTGCTCAGTAATATATTTGTTCGTTCCTTTACTTTTACAACACACATGACACTAAACAACGACACACTTCTCTTCAAGGTTCATGTCTTCATTAAATATCATTTGAACCTATACATACTTGAGAACACACACATTAGTAGAACAAGGAAAACATTATACAAAATACTTGTCATCATCAAAAGAACATATCTCAACACATGCCTAGTATGTCTAGTAATTACTAGCATATTACTCTTATTCAATACCAACTTATGATGTTGACGGGCTTATTTTCGGGGTCGTTAATTCCGGAAACTAGCTATGCCAAATAACAATTTATAAAACCAAATCTAGACTCAAACTATCCTAAGTAAAGGGGTAGTAAAGGTAAGATAAGGATCGAACCCAAGAGAAGGCGGTGAATGCTAATAATCTAATCTAGACTCTTGCTAAAAACCGATTAAACAAATAAATAAATCTAACCACAAATTAAACACCAATGGAAACAAAGACTAGAATTACTTACAAACTATGATATTCACAATGGTAAACATGTAGATAACAAATAGGGAGAAAGTTTTTCATGAGAAAAGATTATCAATCCTAGAATCACCAATAACAACTAAATAATCAAAGATTCAAATAAGGAAAAACTACTTAGTGCAATTATCCCAAGTTCCCCCATAATTAACAAAGTAAAGATCCCTCCTTTCCTCCCTTCTCTAATTATCTATAGCAAAAACTTCTAAGAATTAGCCACCATGAATTAAACCATCCATAAATGACCCAATACAACTAAACCCATACTTATTAAACCATAAGCATAAATAAAGATGCAAGCTTTAAGCACAAAACCAAAGAAGCATGCTAGATTCATGAACTAAAACATTAAACCATGTTCTAAATACATAAAAACCCAAATTCCACTCAAAAGATTCTAACTTTTAAACCAAAGTTACAATCTTTCAAGTTGCATCAACAAATATCAAGACAAATCAACCAAATTCATCAAGACAATGCAAATTAATCAAACAAATAATTACTAAGATGGTTGGTCTTAACAACAATTCATTCAACAAAGAAAATCAACAAAGGAAGATGGAATTAAATAAAGAAGGAAGGATTAAAAAGTCTTACAATGCTAAAAGGCAAGAACTTGTTCAAATTACACTAAGCAAAAGGAGATTAGCTACCCATAGTCTTCATAATACAACCAATTTCTAAGGAAAAACCTATTACAAGAGCCAAACTTGAAGAACAAAAAGAGAGAAAAATGCTAAGGAAAATATGATGTTGTATGGTGAATGCTTCTCCCTTGCCTCTCTTCAGAAATCTTCTTTTATACCCTTGGTCCGCAAACCTAGGGGCCTTGAAAGATGGGCTTCCAAAAGACAAGACGAGAAAAGGAAGAAAACCCGTGCTGAGAGATGACGCAGGCTGCGTCCTACGACGCAGGCTGCGTCGTGATGACGCAGGCTGCGTCCTACGACGCAGGCTGCGTCCAGCACTGCCAGATTTTTGCCTTGATTTCCTTCTTGACTTTCGTTGACCCCATGATTATTTGACCTTGCCTTGACTTTCATTGACCCATTTGGCTTGGTCTTCAAACCTTGATGATTCCTTGCTAGCCCACTTCAAGTTCCGGGTTTTTTGGGTCTCGGGTTTTCGGGTTTGACTTTTATTGACTTTCGGGATTTGACTCTTAAATTTGACTTAAAATACTAAATACTAACACTATTACAAAAACTAAAATTAACGTAAAACAAAGCTAATGACCCGTAAAAAGTAGAACGAAAGACTCTAAAAGTTACTACTAGACACGACATTATTTGACGTTGTCAAACACCCCCACACTTGGACTTTTACTCGTCCCGAGTAAAACTCGAGATTAGCATGAACGACACGAGCCCAACAAAGTGTGTGTGAAGGTATTGACCTCTCTTCCCTCACTACAACCTTCTTATACTCCCTCTTAAACAATCCACCTATGACAAAAACAAAACAAAAAGACTCAATTCTTGTGACACTCTTCTCTCACTCCCCCTCCTTATATCATCCCTCAAGACTAAAGACACGACATGCCACCTACTCCGACTCAAATCAACTCCTCCCTACTTATAGCTCCCAAAAAATAGTATGACCATCTTTGCCTTATCCCAAGGCATAGCGAGATGGTCTTTCTCAACAATCTTCACACAAATCCCCTCCTTATATCACTCCCTTATTACTCCACTAATGCAAATCATGGTTACTTGGTTGGCCCCAAACTTCACAATTTGCACAACCAAGCGACCACCAACATAAATCCACCAATTTGGAACAAAGTTTTGTGACTCAAAAATAAAAATAAAAGGGTCCTAAACTAGCCTCCTTCCAATTTTCCTCCTTATCACTCCCTTCTTATTCCTCCAAAAATTCTCATCATAGGAAGAATCATGCTCAATTTTTTTCATTTTCTTCATTTTTTCATTTTTTTTTTCTTGAAAATCCCTCATTTTGCCTAAGGTGCCCTTTCGGGTTTTCACCTTAGCTTTTCCTTTCCTCTCATTGGTGGCTCGCAACTCGATTCTTCCTTTTGCCCGGAATGCCCTTTCAGGTTTTCATTCCGTCCTCGGCCACCTTCCCAATCTTGCCTAGGTGCCCACCCTTGTGGGTTTTCACCTAGCCGGGATTTTCAATTTTTTTCTTTTTTTCTTTTCTTTTTCTCTTTTCTTTTTTTTTCTTTCTTTTTCTCTTTTCTTTTTTTTTCTTTCTTTTTCTTTTTCTTCAAAATAAAGACATAAATAAAAAAAAATTTTACAAAGCATCAAAACCAAACTAACTATGTACAATCTTCTCCCCCACACTTAGAATTCACAATGTCCTCATTGTGGAGGAGAAGAAAAAAAAAAAAATTACCTCATCAATTATCGAAATGAGAAGAACCCGAGGCACCTCCTCGGTTTCTCCTCCTATCCCTTGCTTCTTTAATCCGCCTTCTTCGCTCCATGCCTTCATCAAGGGTTGCTTGGTTGTAAGGAGAGGAGTAGGCCGGGTTTTGTTGCATGGACATCCCAAAGAGAGAGCTAGCCAATCCATAAACGTCCTCTTGCGCCACCGCATCTTCATAGGAGTCTTGAAGATAGGTGTGGTGGCGCTCATTTTGAACGCTAAAGTGGTCCGTAGCTTGCTCTCTCCAAGCATTTTGGGTGGCCCACATATCATTTTGCTCTTTCCACCTTTGGTCTTGTTGTTCTCTCCAAAGGCGGGCTTCCTCTTGCCCATCTAGCATCCTCCTCCATTCCTCACTTTGAGCCCTCTCGGCCTCCGCCCTCAATCTCTCCCTCTCCTCCACAACATTATGCCAATCATCTAAACTCTCAAGCCTACCTCCTTGTAATTGTTGCCAAGTATTTGAGGCATCTACCCTCCCACTAATGTGTGCCAAGACGTCGTTGGTGCTAGCAAAATAGTTAGCCATTTGTTGTTGCCATGGCTCCACGGGTGTGCTAGAACGACCCTCCGCATCAAACATGGGGGTGTCGGTATCATGGTGGCTTTGGAATGGTGATTGGAAATGAAATGGTGGTGTGTTGTTGTTGTTGTTGTTGTTGTTGTTGTTGTTGTTGTTGTTGTTGTTGTTGTTGTTGTTGTTGTTGTTGTTGTTCAAAATTGGTGGTGTGGGAAGGACCTTGCTCAATTGCAAGGATCTCAATCTCCTCTCTCAAATGCTCACTTCGCTCACCACCCTCTCTCCTTGCCCTCCTTTGCCTCAAAGGCACTTCTTCTACCTCCTCCTCCTCCTCCGCACTACTTACCCCCAAACTTTCCTCCCTAGGACAAACAAAATCCCATGCCGCGGGTCCTCTAGGTAAAGGATTGTTTTGAGGTCTAGGCAACTTCATGTAGCTTAGCCCGTCACTTCCCAACCAAAACCCTTTTAAGGGTTGCTCCTTGCTAGCCTTAAACATGTGAACTTCTTCTAGCCCAAGATGGTTGTACCTCGTCAAACCCCTACATATGTTCACCGCTTGACCATTAGGAATGCCCCCCTCATAATGCCTTACCAAGAAAGAAATCACCCCCCCACAATGGATGCTTGCCCTTGCCGATTTTTGCCTATGCTTGATGCACGCTCTCAAAAAGAAATCGGCCCAATCCGGGATCCCTACCCCCTCCGGAAGCATAGTCCACAAACAAAGCCGGATCTTCTCCGGCACCTTGGTGGGTTCTCCCGCGGAGTTGAAAATGGTGGTAAGGAACCTAGTAATTAGGCGGAGTACGGGGTGGGTGATGGCTGACAGTTTGGCATCCTTAGACGGGCCACGGTCATCGGCAATGTTTCCCCACATTTGGTGCATTTTGCCCCTTGGGCACCTAATGTCTACGGGTTGCTTGGTAATTTTTAGGATTTGACGGATTTCGGAAGTTGTGGCATTATGCCAAGTTTGATTCAATCGGAAGCGGTAGGCTTTCTCCTCACCTTCGGGCACATCCAATTCCGACAAGGTGGCTAGAAACTCGTATGCAAAACTCCTATAGGTGTAATCCCAGGAGTTTGGCTCGAGATAAGCCTCTAGCCCTACTTTAGCTAGCATGTCCCTTGTCAGATTGAACATGCCTAAGGCATGGAGGGTGGTTGGGCAAAAGAATTTGGTTGCTACAAGAGGGTGAGTGGATATTTGATCCCAAATTTTCTTATGTTGAGCTTGCATCCTCTCACAACCCATGAACACCGTTTCAACCTCGGTGTCGGGCTCACTCACCGCGGCCCTCTTATTTTTTCCCTTGCCAAACAATTGAGAGATTTTTGGTGCCATTTCTGCAAAGATGTAACAAACAACACACTACAACAATAACAAGCAATCACTCGAAAAGTTTTTCGCTCAAGCACTTCAACAAACACTTGGTGTGCAACAATTTCTACACCTCAAAAAGCTAGTGTTTGTTGAATTTCTTTGCCTTACTCAGAAAAATTTATCCAATCCTAACTACACAATCAAGCAAGGGGAAAGGGGAACTCAACCTAAGACTAGAACTAGCCTAATTCGAGCAAAAACCTGAAAATTGATGAAAAAGTCGAGTATTAAAGTTATACCTTTGTTTTTCCACAAGAGTCAAGTGCCTTGATGATTAGAAGTAGGTAGGAATCCGATAATTAGCCTTAAAAACCCAACTAAAGACCCGAAAAAGACGAATTTGAGGGGAAAAAATCTAGGTTTTTAAGACGGATTTCTGAGATTTTAGGGTGAGTGAGACTGATTTTGGGGTTATTGAGTGTAGAATAGTGATTAGGATGAAGATTGGGATTGATTTTGATGAAGGTTTTGGAAGATTTGAGTGAGAAAGATGGATTTTTGAGGGATTGGGGGTTGTTTGGTTGTGTTTGTCGTGAAAAACAAAGAAGGGTGTTGGGTGTTTGTTTTATGAAGAACACGGGCAAAGGCTAAAGCATAAAACGAAATCTGCGCTCGACGCAGGCTGCGTCCTACGACGCAGGCTGCGTCCTTCACTGCCGGATGGTTCTTGCTTTTTCACTTAGCAAAATTTTTGCTAAGTGATCCAAACACCTCCATACTTGCAAATTCACTTCAATGGTCCATAATAACCTCCAATATCTAAATTCCATCGATTCCCGAACTTTTTATCCGTGGCACGCATCCCGAGGCGGCCAAAAACTCGCAAAACTTCACGAAACCGTTAGTAACTTCAAAAAAATTTGTTTGATGCAATGTCTAACTAACTTAAAACAACTTAAATGCTAAGATTTAACAAAGACACTTCAAAGAAATATTCACAAGGATAGAGTATGTACATGTTTTGCCGTTTATTTAGAGTCGATGGCTCGACTTAGCTATTTCAAGCTTTTCAACCTTCATAGACCGGGTCTTCAAGCAAGACCGGGTCTTCAAGCAAGACCTCCTCTTCCCCCTCTCGGGTACATCCTTGGAAGTAGTGCTTGAGACGGTGGCCATTCACTTTGAGGAGCTTTCCATCCCCGGACCCCTCCACTTCAATTGCCCCATGGGTAAACACTTTCTTGACGGTGTAAGGTCCAAACCATCTTGACCTCAACTTGCCCGGAAAGAGCTTAAACCGGTTTTGGAACACAAGAACTTTATCACCTTCCTTGAAAACTCTACGGTTTATCATCCCATCATGCCATCTTCGTGTTTTCTCTTTGTAGATGGAAGAGTTTTCATAAGCATCTTGGCGAATTTCTTCAAGTTCTTGTAATTGAAGCTTCCGGTGCATACCGCTCTCATCTTGGTTTTGATTGAAAGATTTGATAGCCCAATAGGCTTTGTGCTCAACCTCCACGGGGGGGTGGCAAGCCTTGCCATAGATGAGGCGGAATGGGGACATGCCAATGGGGGTTTTGAAAGCGGTCCTATATGCCCACAATGCATCAACTAGCCTCTTACTCCAATCCTTTCTATCCGGATTCAACGTCTTTTCAAGTATTCCTTTAATTTCACGGTTTGAGAGTTCGGCTTGCCCGTTTGTTTGTGGGTGATAGGCCGTGGAAATTTTATGATTCACCCCATATCGTTTGAGAAGGCCTCCAATCACTTTGTTGCAAAAATGGGTCCCCCTATCACTAATGATAGCTCTTGGAAAACCAAACCGAGAGAATATGTTCTCTTGAATGAAAATGGCTACTACCTTGGCATCATCGGTGCGGGTAGGAATGGCTTCGACCCATTTTGATACATAGTCCACCGCCAAGAGGATGTATAGATAACCACCGGAATTTGGAAAAGGACCCATAAAATCAATTCCCCACACATCAAAGATCTCACAATAAAGAAGAGGTTGTTGTGGCATCTCATTCCTCTTTGTCAAATTCCCCACCATTTGACATCGGTCACAAGTTTTTACAAATTTGTGGGCATCTTTGAAAAGACTTGGCCAAAAGAAACCGCATTCAAGCACTTTTCTAGCGGTTCTTTGTGGCCCAAAATGCCCTCCACAAGCATAGTCATGACAATGATGTAAGATGGAAGGAATCTCACTCTCGGGCACACATCTTCTCACAAGTTGATCTTGGCAAAATTTCCACAAGTAAGGATCATCCCAAGTATAGTATTTGGCATCGGACTTGACCTTGCTCTTTTGATGAGAAGAGAAATGGCTTGGAAGCCGCTTTGTCACCAAATAGTTGACCATGGTAGCATACCAGGGCTCTTCCAATTGTATAGCATAAAGTGACTCATGAGGGAGACCTCCTTCAACCTCCTCAAGAGGGTATGATGGTCTTCCTTCATGATTAAGCCGGCTCAAATGATCCGCCACCACATTCTTCACCCCTTTCTTGTCTTTTATTTCCACATCAAACTCACTTAGAAGAAGAATCCATCTCAACAACCTTGGCTTAGCATCCTTCTTTGCCACAAGGTATCGAATGGCGGCATGATCGGTGTAGATGATCACCTTTGTGCCCAATAGATAAGATCGGAATTTTTCTAGAGCATAAATCACACCAAGGAATTCCTTCTCCGTCGTGGAATAGTTCTTTTGAGCATCATTCAAGAGGGTAGAAGCATATTGGATCACATGGGGTCCCTTGTCACTCTTTTTACCCAAAACCACTCCCAATGCATAGTCACTTGCATCGGTCATGATTTCAAATGGAAGATCCCATCGTGGTGCTTGAATAATTGATGCGGTGACCAATCTCTCCTTCAAGTCATTGAATGCTTTCCTACATTTGTCATCAAAAACAAATTCCGCTTCCTTGTGCAAAAGCTTGCATAAAGGGTTAGCAATCTTGGAAAACTCCTTAATAAATCTCCGGTAGAAACCGGCATGTCCTAGAAAAGACCTAATGTCTCGGGTGTTAGAGGGATAAGGTAAAGTTTTTATGATGTCAACCTTAGCCTTATCCACCTCAACCCCCCTTTCCGACACTACATGTCCCAAAACGATGCCACTAGTCACCATGAAATTACATTTTTCGGAATTTAAAATGAGATGGGACTCTTGGCATCGCTCTAAGACAAGAGCAAGGTGTTTTAGACATGCATCATAGGAGTCCCCATGGACGGTGAAATCGTCCATGAATACTTCTATGATTCGTTCTACATAGTTGGAGAAAATACTCAACATGCACCGTTGAAAAGTTCCCGGAGCATTGCACAAACCAAAGGGCATACGACGATAGGCAAATGTACCAAATGGGCAAGTGAATGTGGTCTTGACTTGGTCCTCGGGTGCAATTGGGATTTGAAAATACCCCGAGTAACCGTCAAGGAAACAATAGAAAGCTTTCCCCGCTAATCTTTCTAACATTTGATCAATAAATGGTAGCGGGAAATGGTCTTTCCATGTTACCGCATTCAAGCGGCGGTAGTCAATACACACTCTCCAACCGGTTTGTGGTCGGGTGGAGACCAAGTCTCCTTGTGCATTCTTGACTACCGTCACTCCTCCCTTTTTGGGTACGACTTGAGTTGGGCTAACCCAACGAGAGTCGGAAATAGGGAGAATGATACCCATTTGCAATAGCTTAATTACCTCTTCTTGCACTACCTCCGCCATGGGTGGATTGAGCCTCCTTTGGGGTTGTCGGACCGGTTTGGCATCCACTTCAAGTCGTATCTTGTGCATGCAAGTCACCGGGCTTATCCCTTTTAGGTCCGCTATGCTCCACCCAAATGTTTCCTTATGCTTTTCAAGTAGTGATACCAATTTGCCTTCTTGGTCCTCGGTGAGGGTGCTTGAAATGATAAGTGGTAGGGTGTTCTTGTCCCCTAGAAAGATGTACTTTAAATGGCTTGGGAGGGTCTTCAACTCGACCTTAGGAGGTTGGATAATGGAAGGGAGGGGCTTGTGGAGTGGAATACTCAAAGCAAAAAACTCGGACAACCTTTCCAGTGCAGGACGCAGGCTGCGTCCAGTGACGCAGGCTGCGTCGTGTGACGCAGGCTGCGTCGAGCACTGCCTTGCCCTGTTTTCAGCATCTCTATGACGTTGATCTCCTCATATGTTTCTATTGGCTCTTCCTTCTCCAATTCTTCAAGACATTCCTGCACATCAAAAGCCAACAACAAGCGCGAACCTTCCTCTTCCATGTGGTTAGTTAAAGCTACCTCGAGTGGGTCTCTATCACAAAGTTTATACATTTGATTCACTAATGGCTCAAAGATATCCAAGAAGAAACAAGATTGATGGTCACTCGGGTGCCTCATGGAGTCATATATATTGTAAGTTAACCGTTTTCCTTCAAATTCCATAGTCAAGCACCCGTTTGAAACATCGATCTTGGTATTTGAAGTTT
>JAIUZE010011936.1:0-56488 GCA_022085475.1 Heliosperma pusillum | reverse complement strand
AATACGAAAGAGGGGGGGGGGGTGAATTGAGTATTAAAAACTAGCCCCACTTTTTCGATTTATATGATATGTAATTAATTATTTGATCTTATGAATTAAAATCAACTAATTAATTAATCAAAGTAAGCGCGAATAACGAAATAACGACAAGTAAAGAGATAAGAGAGAGGCACACGATTTTTGAAGTGGTTCAGTTTCACACGTTGAAACCTACGTCCACTATTCTCGATTAATAATTTTTAGTACCTTTCTACGGATTACAAAAATTACCAACCCAATCGTATAATCAACACTATGATTATAACTCAAGGTGAGTATCGCTAAATACTCTATACTATCTTACGCTAATAAGAAAGTACAATATAACTCACACAGATTCCCGTTAAAGAATTGTAAGCTTATAATGATGTACTATAGCAATAAAGGATTTCACGCAAGCGATTTGATAATAATGATGCACGACTCTTAAAAACAACTCTAAAAATAAAAATATTGCTCAAAGGTTTGCTTTAAAACGATTGAAAATCAACACGAGAAAATAATTGTGCCGGGTGTAGTGTAGTGTATTCTCGTGTAGGTCGTGTCAATTGCAATTGTAGTGAATGAGTATTATAGTCGTAGAAGAATCATAGTAGATCTAAACCCTAGTATATATTTAATAAAGATAGTTATCGTACCATAAAATAATAGTTGCGTATCTTTTAGAAATATCTTATCTCAAAATATTATTTGGTTTCTTATGAAATATATTTTCTGGAATTCTCAAAATATTGTTGTAAAGATATAGCAGAATCCTAGATTAGGTAAACTAAGGAAACAAACCTATGGAGGCCGAAATCCTCTAGCTCACGAAACCCTAGGAGGCACGCAACCCTAGGTGGCTCAATACTAGGTTTCCACGAAACCCTAGATGGCTCAAACACTAGGTGGGCTAATTAGGTTAACAACAAATTGAGATAGAATAGATTAGAAACCCTAGGTAGCATGACAACCCATAAGTTGTATTACTAACCAATAGAATCTCATAAATATATTCTTTATTAAAATAATTGATAAATATAAAAATACTCTTTCACTTTTGAAAACATTTCAAAACATTTTATTTCCAAAATCATGCATCAATATTTTATCATTCAAAATCATAGGCTAAAGCTATAACTTTTGAACATAAAATCTCTCGAATGGAATAGTTACCGAATGACGACCTATACTATATAATCTTCACAAAGATCTTCAGTATACGGATCATCTCTTCATCTTGATCACAAAGACCCTCCATCTCGAGTCTTGTGTAGATTTATGTAGATCTTGTTTGAAGCGATTTTCCTTAAAGTTATGCCTAGTTAGCTATAACTTCCAAGTTCACTTCCAAAGTTATTCCTGAAGTTGTTATAACTTTGTCTCACAGACTTTATCAAAGTTATGCCGAACTTTGATCTTTCTTCTCATAATTGTTGCTAGCTATAATAAGACTAAAGCACACAATTACACGCATATGATATATCGAGTAAAACATATTATCACGTAAACATATGTCATTATCAAAACTATCAAATTGGTCCAACAAATTCCCCCTTTTTGATGATGACAAGTCTCATATGATTTTCTCAAGATGTCTTCTTAACAATGTGAATAAGTATGGTTCCCCCTCAACAAAACACTCCAAAGTTATAGCAACTTTGATCGCAAGAACAAAACAACTTAGCCAAAGTTATAGCTTGAGAGAATTTAAGAGATAACGAGTCTTGACAAGGAGCAAGCTTAAGCAAAGACTCAAATCATATCCTTTCTTCCCCCTCTTGGCATCATTGAAAAGACAAGAACAAAGACATGAAACGACTAGAATAACACATGTCAAGGCAAGAAATAGATATGCAAAATACGCAATATAAAACGATATATATCAAGCAAAATAAAGTGCAAATGTTGATTAAACTACAAACCACAAAATATATTGTTAGTTGCCATTGGGCCGAATAGACAAGTTCAAAATAAGCCAAATGGGCCGAATAGGATTAGGAGTTTAAGAGTTAAAACAACCAAGGATAAAGAGATCAAGGCATTTTGGGTTGACGGATTTTGTTAGGATCGACATAACCGGGCCTAGTGCGGTACTCAAGAGTGGAAAGACGGTCAAGGCAATTTGACACATGAGAAGCTTGAGCGGTGAGGCAAACATCAAAGTTCCGGACTTTCAATGAAAGAGCCTCCGTTGCATCATAAATTGTACGCATTCCCTCACGCATCTCCGTCCCACTCTTAACCAACGACCCGCCTTGGCTCACCAAGAAAGTCATCCTATCCCTTTGCCTATACGCCTCTTGCTTACAATCAATGATATTACGTTCCACTTTAGCAAGGCGATCATCCACACTATCCATCCATGTCCTCATCTCATGACTCACACCCGACCCACCTTGGTCACGGGTTGAGCCCAAAGAACCCATGCCCACGGCTTGAACAACCGTGTCCAATACCGTCTCAATTTTCTTATCTTGCGCATCCATGCGCTCCATAATATTTCCAATGAACACATCCAATTTTGATTCAATCACAGAAAAATCAGCCCCACCCGACTGCATACCAACCGTACCTCCCTTCACCAAAAACAACAATTCCGGACCATTAGCATCAAGCTTCATAAATTTCAAGAACGTATCACACATCTCATCCTTTACCGCGACCCCATAATTTTGCACATTAACAACTCCCTTTGACTCAAAGAGCCGAGACAACCACATCCCATACGGCAAGTCAAGAGTAGAGTAAAATTTGTCTTCGGTCACCGAGAAGGCGGTTTGTGAAATACGATTAAAAACAAGAGAAGGTAAATTAACCCGATTGCCCTCCAACCAATGCTTAACGACTAACATCTCATAGCATGCAATTTTATCACGTCCGCCCCGTCGCGGAATCACAGTATTCCATAAAAAGTTTAATAGAAATTTCAGTTTCGGAGAAACACTACCCGCCAACACGCAACTCGACACCGTCGCCCCAACATCAAAATACTGCTTAACCTCCAGCTTAGCCATGTCCGTCAGTTCTTCCCATGACGTACTCGGATTGATTTTGATTCCATCAGCAGGAACCAAAAACAGAGTACAAAAGTCCGTCACGGAAAACGAAACTGCACGGCCATTTATGACGGCATGCAAGACTCCATTGTCTAAAGAAACAGAGGAAAAGAACTGGATTACCTCAATCGGATACACCGGACCCGAAAACTCAGCCACCGTTTCCCATTCTTGGAAGTTCAAAAAATCAGAAAAGAATCCTAAAGCCCTATATTTGTCACACCAAGCCTTAGGATAGTACCGACCACCGTGTATGCCATATTGAGCAACCCGGTTCACCAATTTTCTTTCGTCTTTTGTAAGACGGAGTTTATCAATTCCCAAAGATGTTTCTTGCGGTGAGAAGTCACGGAAGGTGACCCGTGTGGTCTCCTCGGAACCCGCGTCCAAGATTTCGGTTGTGGCTTCTTCTTGGAGTCTTCCTTTCCCTTTGTTTAACCGTCTTCTCTTAGTACCCTCGAGACCCGCACCCGACTCGGTTTGGTTTGGGTTGGGTGAATTTTGTGTGGGAGGAGAAGAGGTATTTTTAGGCATGCTTGGCTTGGGGGTTTTCGGATTTGGGTTTTTGGCAATTTTTGATCTAGTGGAAGCCATTGTTGAAGGTTTGAAGGTTTGGGTATTGTGTGTTGTTGAGGGTGCCGTGAGATTGATGAGGGAGATAGTAAAAGGTGGTTGAGTATTGAAGTGGTAAAAGTAATAAGTGGAAGAGGGTAATTATGAATGTGTAAGATGTAGGGTAGCTTTTGTACCTAGGCACATGTTGTGCCGTCACACTTGATGGCTTTTCCTTTTTTTTTTTTTTTTTTTTTTTCAATTTGAATTTGGGTAGGAAAAGAATCTTGGGTGGTTATTTTTGTTGGGATATGGTAAGGATAGAGTTTTGGTAAATAAAAAGATATGGAAAGGTAATATTGTGAGAGTTTCGGCTAACATGAAATACATGGGTAGAATTTGGCTCAATTTTGGAAAGTGAATAAGATAGGTTTTTGGCAAATAAGTGGTTCATAATTCAATTTCCATAAAACACTAAATATGCAAGATACTCACGTAAAATATATTATATTTAACACAAATATACTAGCAATGAAATATGCGGACACAGTCATATAATCTCGTCTTAATCTAGCCAGTCACGCAGGTTCACAAAATAAATAAGATGAATTTAATTGCTACCGATTAAACCAATTTCCAACCGCAAAATCTCAAAACGTCTTCTCGCTAACGCCTTTGTTACAATGTCAGCCCATTGAACATCAGTACTACAAAATTCGAGTTTAATGTTGCCCTTTTCTACATGGTCACGCAAAAAATGATGTCTAATGTCTATATGCTTAGTACGAGAATGCTGAGCTGGGTTCTTAGAAATAACAATAGCACTCGTATTATCACAGAACACAGGCATACAAACAACATTAACACCATAATCACATAGTTGTTGCTTTAACCAAAGTAGTTGGGAACATACCAGTCCTGCAGCTATATATTCGGCTTCTGCAGTAGATAACGCAACCGAATTTTGCTTCTTTGAGCCCCAAGTTATTATGCAAGGTCCAACAAAAGTAGCGAATCCAAAGGTACTTTTCCTATCTAACGAACATCCCGCATAATCTGCGTCTGAATATCCTACTAGATTGAAATTACACTCAAGTGGATACCACAAATATAAATTAGATGTACCAATTAAATATCTCAAGATACGTTTAACTGCAATCATATGTGACTCTTTAGAACATGATTGAAATCTAGCACAGACACATACGCTGAACATAATGTCAGGTCTACTTGCAGTTAAATATAATAAAGAACCAATCATACCTCGATATGTAGGTCTCGTCTACGGATCTTACCAATTTCGCTAAGGTAAACTTTGGTCAGAGTTACAATAGTGGGGGGGGGGGGGGGGGGGGGGGGGGGGGGCGTGTCCATTTGAGGAGCGTTCATACCAATTTCTGATTAGCTCCTGACATATTTGTGTGTTGGTGTGACTTTATGCCTTCTTGGTTGTTGAAATCTGCAGTCCTGGAAGAATTTCAATTCTCCCATCATGCTCATTTCAAATTCTGAGGTCATAAGATCTGAAAAATACTTGCACAATTTATTGTTAGTAGAACCAAAAAGAATATCGTCTACATAAATTTGAGCAACAAGTAAATCAGAACCCTCGGATTTTAGAAATAGGGTTTTGTCGACAGATCCTCTTTTAAAATTGTTTTGTAATAAAAATTTTGACAATCTGTCGTACCAAGCCCTAGGCGCTTGTTTCAAACCATATAGAGCTTTATCGAGTTTAAAAACATGGTTTTGAAATTTGCTATTCAAAAATCCAGGAGGTTGTTCAACAAAAACCTCTTCTTCCAAATAACCGTTAAGAAATGCAGTCTTAACGTCCATTTGGAATAATTTCATTCCTTTATGAGCTGCGAAGGCGATGAGCAAGCGAATAGCTTCAAGTCTTGCTACTGGAGCGAAGGTCTCGTCATAATCAATCCCTTCTTGTTGATTATAACCTTGAACGACCAATCGAGCCTTGTTGCGAACTATAACTCCTGAATCATCCAACTTATTTCTAAATACCCATCGAGTACCAATCACAGTTCGATTAGGAGGTCGTGGCACAAGGTGCCATACTTTATTGCGTTCGAACTGTTGAAGCTCCTCTTGCATAGCCACAATCCAGTCGGATTCTGCAAGAGCTTCCTTGATGTTGGTAGGCTCTATGGTAGATAGAAAAGAATAGAATGAACAAAAGTTACTTAAAGTTCGCCTCGTTTGAACTCCCTTATTAAAACTTCCTAGGATACTATCCATAGGATGAGAACTCATATATTTCCATTTCTTAGAGTTCCTAGGCTCATCATCATCTGACAGACTATCACTTTCCTCAAATGATTCAGAATCAAGATTGGTTCCCCCTGAGTTGGACTCTGGGGTTATAGCTGAAGTTGGTACAACTTCAGTTACACCATCTTGGTTCTGGTTCAAAGTTATAGCATCATCAGCAATAACTTCAGTTTCCTTTTCATTGTTTTGAGAAGAGACATTCGTATCATCAACAATTGTCTCAGTTCTCTGTTCAAGGTCATTTGCGGATTTATCAAGTTCATCATTGATTCCTTCAATAACTTCTTCATTATTAATTGGCACGTCATCTCTGGAGAGACGAAAGTCTGGATCATTCATGTCCTCTTCTTCATTCTGTTCAACTTGTTCAAGCACACTATCTTCATCAAATACAACATGAACACTTTCTTCTATGCACAAGGTTCTTTTGTTAAAAACTTTAAAAGCTTTAATATGATTAGAATAGCCAACAAACACAGCTTCGTCACTTCGTGGATCAAATTTGCTCAAATTACTTTTTCCATTATTATGGACAAAACATTTACTACCGAAGCAACGAAGGTGAGCTATATTGGGTTTTCTCCTTCTTAAAAGTTCATAGGGAGTCTTTTTGAGAATTGGTCTAATCATAGCTCTATTGTGCACATAGCATGCAGTACTAATGGCTTCTGCCCAGAAACTTTTAGGAAGGCCACTACACAAAAGCATAGGGCGGGCCATGTCCTCTAATGTTCTATTCATACGTTCCACGACACCATTTTGTTGTGGGGTTCGTGGTGCAGAAAAGTTATGTCCTACACCATTCTCCCTACAATATTCTATAAAAGCTTTATTATCAAATTCGGTGCCATGATCCGTACGAATAGAAACTAACTTTTTATCATACTTGTTTTGGGCGACCTTCATTAGTACCACAAACTCATCGAAAGTTTCATCTTTAGTAAAGAGAAAGATAGGCCATACATACCTGGAGTAGTCGTCGACTAGGACGAATACGTACCTTGATCCACCGCGGCTTCTAACTTTCATAGGTCCACATAGATCCATGTGTACCAACTCAAGTGGACGCTCTGTACTTACTACTCTTTTCGGTTTGAATGAAGATCTAACTTGTTTGCAACAGGCACATGAGTCACACATCTTTTCTTGTTCGAATTTGATTGAGGGTAGACCCTCAACTAAATCCCAAGACTTAAGTTTCTTTAAAATCGTTGGACTGATGTGTGCAAACCTCTTGTGCCACAAGCATGAATCATCCACAGTGACTTTCATGCCCGTAAAGGAACTTGTAGTGACTTTGTTTAAATCAATCATATACACGTTCCGTTTACGTAAGCCTTCTAAGATAACGTTACTAGTTCCTTCAACTATGATACGACAAACACTTGAATGAAAAACGACTTTGTTTCCTTTGTCACATAGTTGAGAGATACTTAGCAAGTTATGCTTAAGGCCATCTACCAGATATACGTTATTTATAGCATGTGAAGAAGATATACCAATCTTACCTACACCGATTATGTTGCCCTTCTTATTGTCTCCAAAGGTGACCTTGCCACCATTGAAGGGTTCTAGTGAAAGAAATAGATTCTTGTTTCCAGTCATGTGTCTCGAACATCCACTGTCGAGATACCATAGATTGTTTTCTTTCACTATTATCTGCAAGGAAATCAAATACAGCTTTTAGGTACCCACGCTAAGTTGGGTCCTTTGTGGTTAGTGACTCTATGTATATGATCCTTCCTAACCCATATCTGTTTGACAATTCTTTTCTTCTTAGGATAGGGTTTGCTAGGTTTATTATATTGATTATTGTTACGACGCACAGTAGGTTTAAACGACTGCTTCTGATTCACATAAGGTTTAGATTTTGAAGGTACAGATGTGTAATCGAAAGCCATGTCATAAAACCACCTGAACTCATTGTTTCTAATCTCATCACGTTGAGATTCAGGTTCAGACTCATTAACACTAGACACGTCATGCTCTTTCACAAAATCAGTTTGATTTTTGTTGTCGTTAACATATTTAACACAATTATCTTTAACATGACCGTTGTGACCACAATAATTGCAAATCAGAGATTCTGAAAGATTGACATACTTCCTTCTTCTGAAATCACGGTCAGAAGGAGTAGATTTGCACTTATCATGGTCTCTACGACTATAGCATTCATGACCTAGACCCATCTTCATGTTATTATTAGACTGTTCGGTAAGGAAGTCTAAGACCTTCTGACTTCCTTCCCACTTATCATGAACTTTTCGTGCATGTAGGAGCAATTCCTTCAAAGACTGAATTTCTTTTTGACACGATGAATGATCTACATTCAAGTCTTTGGAGGGATTGCTCTTTTTGAAATTTTCACGAAAATCATTGAAACGTTTGTTCAAGATAAGTTTCTCCTCATTATGTTGACTTTTGGCTTGGGAGAATTCAGCCTTTAATTCTTTCAATTGCTGAGAAAGAAAAGAGTTTACTTTCTCGTGATCAAGGATAACATCTTTCTTTGCCTTAGCTTCAGATTGTAAAAGCTCATTGACTTTCTTCAATTCTAAAGTTATAGCATCATTAGCTACAACTTTGGCTTGAAGATGCTTAATGTTGAGCTTCAACTCTGAGATTATAGCTTCATTAGCTATAACTTTAGACTCAAGAGCTTCTTTCTCAACATTTGTCTTGTCTGAAGTTATAGCTGAAGTTGCCATAACTGTAGACTTGAGCTTTTTAGCTTTGGCCTTTAGAAGTTGGTTTTCCTCAGCAATATCAAGAATTTGTTCTTTAAGATCTTTCAATTCTAGACTCTGCTCATGACAATGATCTAAGGCTTCTTCAAAATACTTAATTAAAGACTTCTTAGATAAATTCTTAACTTGCTTTTTAAGGTCAAGATGACTAACCTCTTCGTCATCTTCTGAATCTGGTTCTGAATCTGAGTTGCCAACAAGACACATCTCGGATTCGCTTTCATTGTCACTGTCAGAAATTAGGTCAAGACTGACGTTGCTTAGACACAAGTTGGCGACTTCCTCTTCCTCTGACTCGTCGTCCTCTGTGTCGAGATCTCCACAGCAATAAGCCATCATCACTTGCTTGAATTCCTTCTTGGTTTTGTCTCGTTGATTTTTGTCTTTGATTTTCTTCCATGTAGGGCAATCTTTGATCATGTGATCATTATCCCCACATTTGAAGCAACCACGACTTGAAAGAGACCCTGTTGACTCAATTGGCTTCTTGTAAGATTTGTTGGTGTTGTTGTTAAACGTTTTCCCTTGTGGTTTGTTAAAGAAATTTTTCTTAAAACGTCTAGCAAATAACACTGTTTCATCTTCAAGATCCGAATCTTGTCTTTCACTAGATTCGGCCTGTAAAGCCACCTTCTTGCTATTACTATCATTTGCCGCATCTTCATCAAGAGTAATCTCATGAGCCATTAGGGTTCCAAGGAGCTCTTGATAAGATAGGTCAGATAGATCTTTACATTCCTCAATTACCGTCACCTTAGGTCTCCATCGTTTAGATAGACTTCTAAGGATCTTCCTGGCAATTTCCTCGGAGTCAAAAGTTTTTCCAAGATTGTTCAATTCATTAATGATACTGGAGAAGCGAGTAGACATGCTGTCAAGCGATTCATTTTGTTCCATGGAGAACAATTCGTATTTTCGCATAAGTAGAGCTATGCGTTGCTTTTTGACAACAGTTGTCCCCTCATAAGCTAACTCAAGACCATCCATATTTCCTTGGCAGTAGAACTAGATGAGAAACGATCAAATTCAGTATGGGTCATGCCGTTTTGCAACAGACTAATAGCCTTTGAATTTTTCTCAGCTTTCTTATAATCTGCCTCAACATAGTCATCTTCTTTCTTTTCGATGGAAGTGCCTGTAGCCGTTCCAAGCATGATCTTATTAGGACCATTCTTAATGATTAGACAACACTCCCAATCGTTACCCTTTATGAAATGGGTCATCATATTTTTCCATAGACTGTAGTTCTTCCCATCGAATACGGGACACTTCAGATGTTTGGAATCCATTAAAATAAAAATAAATGCAGCGGAAAATAAATAAAAAGAAAAAGATAAATGGATCAGACTCCTTGCTGTAAGGCAATCAAGAGCACGAGGCTCTGATACCAATTGTAGAGTCTATTGATCGAATACGAAAGAGGGGGGTGAATTGAGTATTAAAAACTAGCCCCACTTTTTCGATTTATATGATATGTAATTAATTACTTGATCTTATGGATTAAAATCAACTAATTAATTAATCAAAGTAAGCGCGAATAAACGAAATAACGAAAAGTAAAGAGATAAGAGAGAGGCACACGATTGTTGAAGTGGTTCAGTTTCACACGTTGAAACCTACGTCCACTATTCTCGATTAATAATTTTTAGTACCTTTCTACGGATTAAAAAAATTACCAACCCACTCGTATAATCAACACTATGATTATAACTCAAGGGGAGTATCGCTAAATACTCTATACTATCTTACGCTAATAAGAAAGTACAATATAACTCACACAAATTCCCGTTAAAGAATTGTAAGCTTATAATGATGTACTATTATCCAATAACGTATTTCACTCAAGCGATTGATAATAATTGATGCACGACTCTTTTTAAAAACAAACTCTAAAAATAATAAATATTTGCTCAAAGGTTTGCTTTAAAACGATTTTGGAAAATCAACACAAGTAAAATAAAATGCCGTGTGAAGTGTAGTGTATTTCGTGTGTATGTCGTGTCACTTACAATTGATATGTGAATGAGTATTTATAGTAGTAGAATCATAGTAGATCTAAAACCCTAGTATAATATTTAATAAAGATACTTATCTTACCATAAAATAATATTTGCTTATCTTTTAGAAATATCTTTATCTCAAAATATTATTTGGTTTATCTTATAGAAATATATTTATCTTGATATCTCAAAATATTGTTGTAAAGATATAGTAGAATCCTAGATTAGGTAAACTAAGGAAACAAACCTATGGAGGCCGAATCCTATAGCTCACGAAACCCTAGGAGCACGAATCCCTAGGTGGCACAAACTAGGTTTCACGAAACCCTAGATGGCTCAACCACTAGGTGGGCTAATTAGGTTAACAACAAATTGAGATAGAATATATTAGAAACCCTAGGTAGCATGACAACCCATAAGTTGTATTACTAACCAATAGAATCTCATAAATATATTCTCTATTAAAATAATTGATAAATATAAAAATACTCTTTCACTTTTGAAAACATTTCAAAACATTTTATTTCCAAAATCATGCATCAATATTTTATCATCCAAAGTCATAGACTAAAGCTATAACTTTGAACATAAAATCTCTCGAATGGAATAGTTACCGAATGACGACCTATACTATCTAATCTTCACAAAGATCTTCAGTATACGGATCATCTCTTCATCTTGATCACAAAGACCCTCCATCTCGAGTCTTGTGTAGATTTATGTAGATCTTGTTTGAAGCGATTTTCCTTAAAGTTATGCCTGGTTAGCTATAACTTCCACGTTCACTTCCAAAGTTATTCCTGAAGTTGGTATAACTTTGTCTCACAGACTTTATCAAAGTTATGCCTAACTTTGATCTTTCTTCTCATAATTGTTGCTAGCTATAATAAGACTAAAGCACACAATTACACGCATATGATATATCGAGTAAAACATATTATTACGTAAACACATGTCATTATCAAAACTATCAAATTGGTCCAACATTTAGTGTATGTGTTTGTGCTCGATTTCAATCGTGTCCTAAAGAGCCACATATGATTGCAGTTAAACGTATCTTGAGATATTTAAATGGTACATCTAATTTATACTTATGGTATCCACTTGAGTGTAATTTTGATCTAGTAGGATATTCAGATGCAGATTATGCAGGATGTTCTTTAGATAGAAAAAGTACCTCTGGATTTGCTACGTTTGTTGGACCATGCATTATAACTTGGGGCTCAAATAAACAAAATTCAGTTGCGTTGTCCACTGTCGAAGCCGAGTATCCTAGGAAGTTTGAATAAGGGAGTTTATACAAGACGAACATTAAATAACTTTTGTTCATTCTTTTCTTTTTTGTCTACCATAGAGCCTACCAACATCAAAGAAGCACTTACAGAATCTGTCTGGATTGTGGCAATGCAAGAAGAGCTTCAACAGTTCGAACGTAATAAATTTTGGCATCTAGTGCCACGACCTAAAAATCGATATGTGATTGGTACTCGATGGGTATTCAGAAATAAATTAAATGACTTAGGAGTTATAGTTTTTAATAAGGCTCGATTGGTTGTTCAAGGATATAATCAACAGGAAGAGATCGATTATGACGAGACCTTCGCACCTGTAGCAAGACTTTAGGCTATTTGTTTGCTTATCGCATTCGCAGCTCATAAAGGAATGAAATTGTACCAAATGGACGTTAAGACTGCATTTCTTAACGGATATTTGGAAGAAAAGGTTTTTGTTGAACAAGCTCCCGGATTTTTAAATAACAAATTTCAAAACTATGTTTTTAAACTTGATAAAGCATTACATGGTTTGAAACAAGCTCCTAGGGCATGGTACGACAGATTGTCTAAATTTTTATAACAAAACAATTTTGAAATAGGATCTGTCGACAAAACCCTATTTCTAAAATCCGAGGGTTATGATTTATTTGTTGTTCAAATTTAAGTAGACGATATTATTTTTGGTTCTACTAACAATAAATTGTGCAAGTATTTTTCAGATCTAATGACCTCAGAGTTTGAAATAAGCATGATGGGAGAGTTGAAATT
Organism: Heliosperma pusillum; assembly: GCA_022085475.1. Classification (NCBI taxonomy): domain Eukaryota; kingdom Viridiplantae; phylum Streptophyta; class Magnoliopsida; order Caryophyllales; family Caryophyllaceae; genus Heliosperma; species Heliosperma pusillum. The sequence continues at coordinate 43,781 of JAIUZE010011936.1, read as the reverse complement.
CTTCTTAGGATTGCAAATTCAACAAAGTAAATTCGGTATAATGATCCACCAGCAGAAATATCTCAAGGAGTTAATCAGGAAATTTGGTACGGAGAACGCTCATCGAATGGACACACCCATTGTAACTGATAAAAAGTTAACCTTAGATGAAAATGGTAAGTGTGTCGATGAGACTACATATCGAGGTATGATTGGTTCTTTATTATATTTAACTGCGAGTAGACTTGACATTATGTCTAGTGTATGTGTTTGTGCTCGATTTCAATCGTGTCCTAAAGAGTCACATATGATTGCAGTTAAACGTATCTTGAGATATTTAATTGGTACATCTAATTTATACTTATGGTATCCACTTGAGTTTAATTTTGATCTAGTAGGATATTCAGATGCAAATTATGCAGGATGTTCTTTAGATAGAAAAAGTACCTCTGGATTCGCTACGTTTGTTGGACCATGCATTATAACTTGGGGCTCAAAGAAACAAAATTCAGTTGCGTTGTCCACTGTCGAAGCCGAGTATATAACTGCAGGACTGGTATGTTCTCAGTTACTTTGGTTAAAGCAACAACTATGTGATTATGGTGTAAATGTTGGTTGTATGCCTGTATTTTGTGATAATGCGAGTGCTATTATTATTTCTAAGAACCTAGCTCAGCATTCTCGTACTAAACATATAGACATTAGACACTATTTCTTACGCGATCATGTTGAAAAGGGCAACATTAAACTAGAATTTTGTAGTACTGAAAATCAATGGGCTGACATTTTAACAAAGGCGTTAGCGAGAAGACGTTTTGAGATTTTGCGGTTGGAAATTGGTTTAATCAGTAACAATTAAATTCGTTATATTTATTTTACGAACCTGCATGACTGGTTAGAATAAGACAAGATTGTATGACTGTGTCCGTATATTCTATTGCTAGTATATTTGTGTTTAATATTATATATTTTACGTGAATATTTTGCATATTATGTAATTTATGGATATTGAAATATGGAGCACATATTTGCCAAAAATCTATCTTATTCACTTTCCTATATTGACCAAAATTCCTACCCTTACACTTCATGTTGATCGAAATTCCTCACAAATAATATCTTACCATATCGTTTTATTTACCTAATCCTATCTTTACCATATCTCCCCTATATTTACCCAAAAAGGCTACACTTACACATTGTGTATGGGATTTCTCATACACAACCAATTAAATTTTCACACATGTCAAATTTGATTTAACCTTCTCTAATTAGTTTGTGGGTAAGTTAGTAATTTTACAAGTGTAGTTAATTTCCCATATTAATCTAGTTAACTATTATATATAAGGACATTGTCATTTCTTAACTATCATATATTTTTTTCCTTTTATAATTTTTTTTATTATTATTATAGTTCCTTTTAGCATGTGACAATAATTAGTTTCATTTAAAAAAAAAAAATTGGTAATCACGCTGTGTTTTTTTTCGTTTTTTATTTTATAGAGTATTTCTCTCATCCCTTTTTTTTTACGTTTCATAAATGTCTTATGAAATATTTATTGAAATTTTCCTTTTATCATATAATCATAAGCATATTATATGAAATCTCTTTATTATAGAAAGTTGCATAATTATTGGTAATGTTTTCATAATTAAAGGTATTTGTTGCCTTTTCTTTTAATTTAGGAAAATATCTGTTTTCTAAAAAAACGTATTTTCCAAATATTTCACAAGATCTTTCCTAGTATCAAGCTAACAAATTTTCGTAAAAAAGTAAATTTTAACGATTGAAAAAGGTGACATGTTTTTATTTTTTATCGATTAATATTTTTAAAAACGAAACTAATAAAATATTAACAAATAATTATAAATTAATGATTACAAACAAAAAATATAATAATGATAAAAAAATAATGATATTCTAATATCTCGTTTTTTTTTTACTCAGTAAAAATGTTATAAAAAAAAAGAGAAAAAAATATTAAAAAAAAATGGATGAATATAAACAAAATGTTAATCACTAACAAGAAAAAAAGGAAAAAAGAGAGAAAGAAATGTTAGGAAAACTTTATTATGGAATTAGGATGATAAGTATAAAAAAGGTTAACAATTATTATGTAATTAGGAGAAATAATTATAAAAAAACAGAAATATATAAAAGAAACCCCAATAAAAACAAATAACTTCCTTAAATGTAGTTAACTAGATTAAGGTAACAATCTAACTATACATGTAAAATTACTAACATAACCTTATTCTAACTATTTCAAGTAAGACTACAATTGCACGTGTTGTATTTTAATTGGTTGTGTATGGAAATTATCATACACAACGTGTAAGTGTATCATCTTCCATATTTACCCTAGATTCTTTTTTCTATCCTACCCAAAAAAATTTTTAAAAAAAAGGGTATAGAGGAAGCTTAAGACGGCTCACGTGCATACCTACAAAAGAACAAAACCCAACACTACCTCTCATAATTACCTATCAACATTACCATCACCACCCATCACCAACATCACCAACATCACCATCCTCCTTTTACATATCTTGGACTAGAGGTGGCAATCGAGTCAATCAGGTCGGTTTCGGGTCGGGTTCAGGCAGTTCGGGTCATGTCGGGCTCGGGTTTGGTCGGGTCAAGTTGCTTATTCAGGTCGAGTCGGGTTCGGGTTGGGTCGCTTACGGGTCAGGTTAATCGGGTCAATAACTACAACAGGTCGGTTCAGTTTCGGATCGGTTGACCAATGAGTCGGGATATATCAGGTCAATATGCTTGATCAGGTCGAGACCGGTTTGGTTTCGGGTTACTGATGGGTCGAGTATTTTATATTGTCGTCTTAAATTTGAAAATTAATCGGGTCAATGGTCGGGTCGTTATGTTAAAAGATCACTTTTGAACTTATGAATTATAATATTGGATTAGAGGAACTCGATACAAAAGATATTTGTAAAATATAAGAGTATAACACTATAAAAGTTAATATAATTTCATTGAACACTTATGTTGCTCGACCTCGATTATATGTATATGACATGAGTGCCTATCCAGTATCGGATTCGCCTATATTATGGACAAAAAATAATGTTTTTGGTCTAAATTAATCAGTTGTTTATGTAGTTCATAGTTTTGATTTTTTGAACATTTGACATATGAAGTATGGCAAGGAACTAAATGAATTACCTATGAAATAAATTTTATTTATTATCTTGACGGTGATCCTACGTATTTAATTTTGAATAGGCTCTATTAGAATGGTGTATTTGAGGTTTGGATTTTAAGATCATAATTAATAACCGTGGTCGGATTGTATGGTCATAACTCATAACTCTTTCTTCCCTTTATTGTTTTCAATGGAGCCAAAACTAAACACTATTTTTCTCACAAAGCGTTAATTTAAAATTTTCTACATATATCACTTGCAATATAATTATTAATAAGTTTAACTAGGAATATAGCGTACTAAATTTACAACTGACTATTTATTTTAAGATTACATTTTGTTTTGAAAAATAAAATGAGCGATAATTTTTTATATCAAATTTATTAACAAAAAAAACAAACTATAAATGAATTTAGATTCTTAAAAAAGATTATTTGGCTATGAGTCGGGTCGAGTTTAATCGGGTTAAAACGGGTTACATGTCGGTTCAGTTCGGTTTGGGTCAGGTCGGGTTTGTGGGTGAATCGGGTTTCGGGTCGGGTTTCGGGTCGGGTCGGGTCACAAGTCGGTTCGGGTCATATCACTTCAGGTTCTATCGGTTTATCGGTTAACCTTCGGGTCGGTTCGGGTCGGTTTCAGTTCAGCAAATTTACGGGTTCTATCAGGTCGGTTTTCGGATAAGTCAGGTCGGTTCTTCGGGTCGGGTCACCTTTTGCCAGCTCTATCTTGGACTTACCCTATGGAATGTGGGTGTCTCGGGTTCTTGAGGCGAAGGGGGTTGTTGATCCAGCTAATTATGGAGTCAATTTAAAAGATGATATGAATGATACATACTTGAAATTTATGAAGATGGTAGCCGTGGGTTCGAAATTGGTTTTTCAATCCAAAGTGGGTTCGGTTGATGTTAAACCGAATATTGTTGATTTTTCGGTTCTCGAAACCAAATTGGATATGTTTATGGGGAAGGTTATGGAACGCCTTGATGCGCAAGATAAGAAAATCGATGCGGTTGTTGATAAGGTGGTAAACACCGTGGCATTGGGGAGTCCAAGCTCAAACCGTGACCATGGTGGGTCGGTTGTGAGTGGTGACTTGAAGGCTTGGATGACGGAGGTTAATGGTTGCGTTGCTAAAATTGAGAGGAATGTGATCGATGTTATGCAAGAATTATTTAGGCAACGGGATCGGATGCAATTCTTGGTTAGCCAAGGAGGTGCATTGGTGAAGAGTGGTGCGGAAATGCGAGATGGAATACACACTATATATGATGCGACGAAGGCCTTATCCATGAAGGTTCGGAACTTTGATTCATGTCTCACCGCACAAGCTAATCATGTGAAGAAGTGCTTTGACCGCCTTGACACCATTGAGTACCATACCCGACCCGTCTATATCGACCCCTCTATCCCTCGTCAACCCAATATGCCTTGATTTTTATCGTCTTGATTTGTTTGTCCTTAAACTACTTATCCTATTGTTCATTCGGCCCATTTTGGCTTACTTTCTATTTTGCCCATTGGCACTTAACTCCCTTATTTGTGTGGTTTGAAGTTTAATTGACATTTAGTACTTGATTTTGCTTGCTACAAATCATTAAGTATTGCGTATTTTGCATATCTATTTCCTGCCTTGGAGTATGTTATTCTAGGCATTTTATATCTCTGTTCTTGTCTTTTCAATGATGCCAAGAGGGGGAAGAAATGATATGATTTGAGTCTTTGCTTAAGCTTGCTCCTTGTCAAGACCCGTTATCTCTTAAAGTCTTTCGAGTTGTAACTTTGGCTAGGTTGTTATGTTATCGCGATCAACGTTACTATAACTTTAGTAGTATTTTGTTGAGGGGGAACTATACTTAGTCACAATCATAAGAGAAATCATAAGAGACTTGTCATCATCAAAAAGGGGGATTTTGTTGGACCTATTTTATAGTTTTGACAATGACAAGTATTTACTTGATAATGTGCTTTAATTGATATATTATATGTACGTAATTGTGTACTTTAGTCTTATCATAGCTAACAACAATTACAAGAAAGAATATCAAAGTTATAGGAGCTTAAGGCATAACTTTGAAGATTTCGGTGAGACAAAGTTATAGGAGCTTGAGGTATAACTTTGGAAGTTCCTATGCAAAGTTATAGATATTTTGGTTATAACATTTAAGAAACAATTCAAGCAAGACCTACTTCAAAATAACACAAGACTAGAGATGGAGGGTCTTTGTGATCAAGATGAAGAGATGATCCGTATACTGAAGATCTTTGTGAAGATTAGATAGTATAGGTCGTCATTCGATAACTATTCCATTAGAGTGATTTTTATATAAGTAAAGTTATAACTATTTCACTTATAACTTTACATACTAAGTTCAAAGTTATAGCTATTTCACCTATAACTTTGAATGATGAAATTGATGCATGACTTTGGAAATAAATCTTTTAAATGTTTTCAAAAAGAGAAAGAGTATTTTTATCTTTATCAAAAGTTTTATTTGATAATGTATTTATGGAATTCTATTGGTTAGTAATATAACTTATGAGTTGTCATGCTACCTAGAGTTTCTAATACATTCTATCTCAATTTGTTGTTAACCTAATAAGCTCATCTAGTGATTGTGCCACCTAGGGTTTCATGAAACCTAGGGTTTGTGCCTCCTAGGGTTGCGTGCTCATATGCAAACACCTAGGGTTGCGTGATGATGAGGAAATCGGCCTCTATGGCACGTTTCCTTGTTTGCATCAACCTAGGATTCTAATAATATCTTTACAACAATATTTTGAGATATTAAAGATAAATATATTTCATAAAGAGAAAGTTAGGGTTTTAGATTTTATATCTCCTATGCTTCTACTATAAATACTCCTTCCATCTCAATCATTCAACACGACTTTATATACGATTGAGAGAATTTTACAAATTGATTTTAAACAAACTTTGAGCAAAATATTTATAACTTTTATTGTTTGTTTTTCAAAAAAAGTCGTGCATAAATTATTATCAATCGCTCGCGTGAAATACGTTATTGGATAATAGTACATCACATAATCTTACTTATTCTTTAACGATAATTTTTGTGAGTTATATTGTACTTTATTATTAACGTAAGATAGTATATAGTATTTAGCGATACTCACCTTGAGCTATAATCATAGTTGATTTTACGAGTGGGTTGATAATTTTTGTAATCCGTAGAGAGGTACTAAAGATTATTAATCGAGAATAGTGGACGTAGGTTTCGACTTGTGAAACTGAACCACTTCAAAAATCGCTTGTGTCTCTCTTTACTTTTCGTTATTTCGTTACTTGCATATTGCTTTGATTAATTAATTAGCTGATTTTAAACAATAAAATCAAATAATTAATTACATATCATAAAGGTCGAAAAAGTGGGGCTAGTTTTTAAATACTCAACCCCCTATTTCGTATTCGATCAATAGATTCTACAATTCCCCTCACCCTCCATGCAAAAATCCCACCTCCAACTCTCTCAGCCACTTAAGGTGTAACATATAGTCTCGGTCAATGGTAGGAACTCCCTCGAATAAGGAAGAAAGATCAATGGTAGGAAATTTTCCGCTTATTGTTTTCAAAACAGCTCGGATACCACTTTGTAACACCCCCACTTACCATGTAACCTTAACAAGACCTTCCCCAATAAATAAGGGTGTTACCACCTCGGTTGGCCGAGGTAGTACATATCAAATAGACAATAAAGAAACATACATTGATTATCATTTATCTTTATTATAATAATTCAACGTAGCATAATAAAATAGGCTCGTCTCATCACTCTAGGACTTAGCAGAAGTAATCGTGGCCATCGACTCGTCGCATACCAGTTATCACAACTATCCACACACATAACCTGCTAAACAACTTGCTCACTATCCCCCAATGGATCATCATAGTTACAACAACATAGAAGGGGTCAGCACATTTATAGTCAACCACGAACTCTCAAAACATTATACATGGCATGCCAATCAAGTACCTATAAGTTATTAACCAGTATCATCTCCATACTCCAGTAACCAAGTTCCCGCCGAATCAGTCACCCTTCTCAGCATCAAACTGCAGATCTGAATGCCGTTCCACCTACGATGTCAGACCGCAGCACTGGACATCAACATCCCCTCTCATCGCAATGAGAGTTCCCGAAACATTAATGTGCACATCCCCCTCGTGGTGGGAGAGCACTGAGAGTCAAACTCCGGGTGTGGTACCGTCTCCCGGCGGACCACCAATATAAAACTAGTAACCAATCACAATCACAATAACAAGTAAGATCATCCTCACCAACCATCATCCTAATCATCATAGTAACCAACAACAACATCAATCAATATACAAAGGTGAGTAGGAAAACCCTACCTTTAGCAATCCCGCAAGCAGTCACCATCCGACACACGCGTAAGCATACAAGATCACCCATCCGAACCTACAAGTAATAGTACGATTTCTATCACAGCTACGGTCATTAATATCAATACAACTATGAGGGACAACACTAACTTGATTAGGGCATTCGTCCCTCTAATCCCGCCATATCCTAATTGTCGTCTTGCTCTCAAGGTGGTCTACTAGGTGCTAGATTCAATAGGTGGAAATGAGGTAAGGTTAGAGAGATAAGGGGAATTTAGGTTTAGGTGTTTTAATAAAAGTAAGAAAGGGTTTTTAAATGAAATTAGTTAACGTGGCAGCGTCCGCGTTATAACTTAACGCGATTTGGTTTGGCTGCACTCAACCGAGTACAAGAGACACACCGTCGAATACGCTTGACACTCGACCGAGTACGGCCTAATAGGTCGAGTACTCACCGATGAAGAGTATGGGATCTTGTAACCCCTATCCTTCACGGCTTTCGCAAGGTCAAAGGTCGATCAACGGTCCTAAAAAGGGCAGCTATTAAAATTCTAGACATAGAATTCTAAGCGGAACGATTCGAACGGTTTCCGATTTTCCACAATAAATTGGTAGCGACTCTTTCAAATGCTGGCTTGCTCGAACCTTTCATCGGTTTCAAAGCCTTTCAAATCGGTCACAAACCCCATTACGTATCCTGCACGGGGATCCATGGGCCAAGTGCCGCTGAGACTCTAGGGCGTGCAGGTGGCGTTGTCCACACTTATTAGCCATCACTCTAAGCCGGCATTATCAGACCAACTCGCCGCCTTCTCCCTACTTTGCACAACCACCATCCAACCCTCTCACTTACCCTCCACTCTTCTCAACATGTAATCCTACCCCTCAGCTACACCACTGCCCTACTACGTTGCCGACATCTTCCGCCAATAGCCTTTCCCCTATTGTTTGCCACCCACGCCGCCCACTAGAGCGACCATGATCAATACTTTGTAATTAATATAAATCCTAAATCAAATACAAGTCCAACAAAATGGAAGAAAATAATTAATTTGATTCATATTTGTAAAATTAACGAATTAAAAACCCGTTCTACATATAAATTGCCATCCATAATCTCAGAAATCTGTTTAAATTGTGAGGTTATAGGGTTAGTAAATGAGAAAATTGGCAAGGAAGAGGTGAGTTGAGTTTTAGCTAAGGGTACGCAAATGGAAAAAGGTGGGTAAAATGTACCAAATTTAGTTAAAAATATATTGTGAAAATAAATTCAATTTTATAGTTTGACACCCAAAAGTAAAGCCCAATTCTATGTTAATCATTTTTAGGCGGTAAAATATTGAGGTCGGCCTCGTAAGTATCATTTGTAGCAATCAACCCCATTTAATTACACCAAAATTGAAATCCAACCTCATTTTTAAAAATTTGACAAAAATCTAAATCAAAAATCATTTTATATTATTACACAATTTATTACATACGAAAAATTACTAATTACACCTTTACGAAATTCTAATTAATTTATTAATCATTGAGGATCACTTTTACATACATGTTTAGTAAATTGTTTAAAATTTATATACTAGTATTCATACATGTATAATAAATTCACTAAATACTATAAAATTCAAAAAAATAATTATCAAAATTTAATATAAAATATAAAAACACTAATTTCATACAAAAAAAATATATTTTATATTTGGTAAAATTAGGTTATAAAATGATTTTATGATAAGAATTTGGTGAAATTTAAAAAATGATGTTGAATTTGACTTTTAGTGAAACTTAAGTAGTTTAATCGCTACAAATGAAACTTAATGTGTGTTTGGCCTAGCTTTTTAAAGTGTTTTTGGACTCAAAAACACTTTTTGGCCAAACACCACAATAATTTAAAAGCTTAAAAAAGTTTTTTAAAAGCTAAAAACTCTCTTTATGCCCATAAAAATAGAAGCACCAATTTGATGATTCTATTTTTTAAAAACTCCTTTTAAAAAATTAAGCTAAAGAAATAGAAACTCATTTTTAAGAATTTAGGCCAAACAGGCTCATAATAAAGATCTACTTTTTACTAAAGTAGAAACATTTGAAGGGTTTCTATTGGCTGCTGAAAATATGGAAGCAGAAAAGAATAATTGGTCCCACATCTTTTGCAAAAATATTTATTTACTCTCTTTCATAGTTGTTCTATTTCATAATTGTTCTCATATAAAACCATACATTAACAATTAATAGCATGAAAAAATTTAATAGAATTGTTTGTCACATAAAGTTAGGTAATGAACAAAAAACCAAGCGATTTGGGAAAAAAAATAGGATTATTACCAGAAAAGAAATCATTAAGAAATTAATTTTATAAAAAAAAATCAAATATCAAAAAAATATAAGGGGTCACATAAATACAAATATAATTAGGGAAATATTTTTTTAAAGAAAAATCATATAGAAGCAAAGAAAAAATCTGAATAAGAGTACATTTTTATTTTCTGTATAAATCATCTATATATTCGATTAAAATATCAACATGAAAAATACTATATACGGAGTATAACTTAAAAAAAAAAAAATATCATTTGATAATTTAGTCTTGAAGTACTTACCAAATTAGCTATGTTGCTCACAAATCAAATTGTTCAGATGCAGAAAACAAAATAAAAAATGAGTTTAAACAACTAATATGCAAATATTTGTCTCTTTTTTTTGTAGATGTGTTAGTTTAAGTGTCAAAATTACTCCAAATGTATACTCCGTATATTGGAGTATGAAATTTTGAAAATAAAGATCAAACTAGAGGGGGGATGGGATTTTAATTGGAAATGATAGAAGGGAAAAATGAAGAAGAGGAATTGATAGAGGGGGGCGGCAGCAGCTCAAATATAGGGGTCTTATCTTCTACTTCTTCATATTTGGGGTAAATATTTTTCATTTACATTCATAAGAGCGGTTGGGTTGGGCTTTGTTGTACACTATTTTTTATTTTTATTTTCTAATATATATTCAAATATTCGTGGAAGGCAAATTTTTCTCCTAATTGGATTCTTTTTAAAAAGGCATAATTGAATTTAGATATTTTTCTTTCTGCAAGTCTTATTTGCAACGGAGCGATCTGTCGCATGCTTAAGACGAGTCGAACCCCTTTACAAAGAGCTTGGGGGACATGCAAGTAAGGAGCTTCATTTATCCCCCACTTGCTTTTGTGAGTGGGGTTAACCCGTTTTAGATTTGCGACGGATCGCCCCATCACAACTCACAAATGACAATTTGTGTTTTTCTTTTAATGTACATATTTGATACTTGGATCAGCCAAGAATTGAACATTCACGAGTGGGATTAATGTTAGATACTTTGACACGACAAAAATAAATCTGTCAATGTTATAAATTAACAAGCTACTAAATCACACTCCCTCCTATTCTCAATAACCTTCCCCTCACTTTAACACAAAAATTAAGAAAACACACTATCCCAGCATAAAATTAAATTTGGACCACACAAATACACTACCCCACCATACAATTAAATTTTGACCACACAAATACTTACCAAAAAAGGAAATAGGGAAAATATTGTGAATAGACGAAAATAAAAATGGAAAATGTTATTGAAAATAGGAGGGAGTATAAAAGGTTAAATAATAATAAAATATATTATATTTATTTATTTGTTTCCAATCTATGATTTACTCCCTCCATCTAGGACTAAGAAATGGGGAAGACACTATTTGTGGATGAAAATAATTACATTGGATTATTAAATTACACATCAAAAGACTTTCAAATATAAAAGATAAACAGTTGAATTAGAAACCCAAAAATGAAAAAGATACACAAAAGACCAATACAGAGCGAGTATTATATGAAGAGACGTCAATCGGTCAATGTATTATGGAGGGTGGATGTAAACGAGTACCACCCAAGCTCCACCTGTTTGCGCAGATTAGACATATCTATCATAGTAGTGCGACATGAATATTTATACAATTTTGGCGACAAGTGCGGAATTATAAGGATTTAATCTGCGATGGTGATATACGTATATGAGATTACTATTAATGTAGTTTACAAAAGAAAATGAAATTTGAATTTCATAGATTTTTGTTCGTACATTGAAAATTATGTTACAAAATCATATTCTATTAGTTTGCTCATTTAAATCAATATATATATAAAACAGGCTTTTTTCGAGCAATTCTATTGGTTCACATCATCTTTTTCAGTTTTTGGAAAAGTATATTATAAGATCTTACAAGATTAAGAAAAGATATTATGCAATATTTTTAATATTACAGCTATTATTTACGTAAGAAAATGTTTGATTATCAATCTACCAAAAAATTATAATGCAAAACATTTCAAAACTTACATATTTGGATTCGTGGCGAAAAATGCTTTCATTGGAGTATAAATTTTGTATTATTTGCTACCAATTTTTTTTATAATATAATACAATTAGAGTATACGCATGCGAAAATTAAATAAATGACTTTTAAAATAATTTTTATTATTCTAATCAATATATATATATATATATATATATATATATATATATATATATATATATATAGAGTCAAGATCCGGTGGAAACGACCACTCGGTGCAAAAAGTGCAAACGAACTAAATGACTACCTGTATGAACTCAATATAAGTCACGTGTATCCTCATTTCATGTCAAAGCAACCCACTGACAAATATTACCATTTACCAACAAACCAATCAAAAATATATATTTATCATCTTGATCCACCATGCACCATCATCCATCACAACCATCACCAGACGACGTTGGCAAACACCACGTCCACCAGACGCCGATGATATCTCCATCCATCCCACATGTCACTTACAACGTCACCCACCACCTTGTACGACGCCGGCGACAACGAACCATCCCGAATACACTGACGTCGACGACAACTGACGCCTTTTCCACCACCATCACAACTGCATCGTCGCCACCTACCATGCCTAGCACCTGTCGTTGTTGTCGGAGTAATCGCAATATCAGCATCACTCTTGTTCAACTTAATGGCGGCACCAATGAAACCACCGGATGAAGCTTGACAAAAGCTTGCATCATCATCAATGGGTAATTAACTAATTTAACATAAACGCTTGTATTTCCATCAATGGCGGACATCCCTGATACTGCTAATTTTTTTATGTATGTACACTAATATTTGATGTATCTAGCCACTATTTCAATGTATCTTAACATAGATACACAAAAATAGTTATTAGGTACATCAAAATTGGGTTGAGATACATCAAAAGATAAACCAGGTACACTAATTTTGATACAGTGATGACGACATTGGATGTCAAAGCAGCTAGGAGATAGAACACAAGAGAGGAAGCTACAACAAAGAGTGTTGACGAATCTGCTTATTTGAGTCGGATTGTCGACGATGCGCGTTACTGCCGTCACCTCCGACGACATGTGATGATTTATTGAGAGGTGGTTAGACTTTCAGGAGTGATGGATCCTTGAAGTCTAAGGGTGGTGATGCTCATCGGCGTTTAGTGGTGGTGGTGATGGTTGGTCAGAGTGTCTTCTGCTGATGTCGCGGCCAACTGGTTGTTGTGGATGGGGATGAGTCAGTTTATGTTTCGGCCTTTTAATTGTGTATGGGCATGTGTGTGTTTAGGTTTGGGCCTTTGTAGTAATGCTTCTTGTTAATAAAAGAGATGGGTAGTACGTTTCCACTTTTTGCACCGAGTGGTCGTTTCCACCGGATCCTAAATCTATATATATATATATATATATATATATATATATATATATATATAAAGGAGGCTTTTTTCGAGCAATTCTATTGGTCAACATTATATATTTCAATTTTTCGAAAGTATATTTTAAGATCTTCCAAGATTACGAAAAATATGTCATATAATATATCTAATATCACAACTATTATTTACGTAAAAAAAAAGTTGATTATCAATCTGACAAAAAAAAAAATTCAAAACATTTCGAAACTTATATATTTGGATTCTTAACGAAAAATGCTTTCATTAGAGTATAATTTTGTATTTTTTTACTACCATATCATTTATAAGATCATATAACTATAACCTAAGTATATGAAAATTAAATAAATGACTTTTAAAATATTTTTTATTATTCTAATATTAGTATAATGGTTTAGTAGTATTCAAGAAATAATCAATTTATAGAAAAATATGATGTAGTACTTAGTATGTTATTTGTCCCACTTTGAAAAATAACGTAGGTGTGGTGAATATACTACATATAAAAAGTAAAATTGTCCCACATGAAAAATTTACCTTAAGATATGGTGATCATGAAAAATTTACCTTAAGATATGGTGATCCTATGATTATAAATAGGAGTCATAATTGGAACTTATGTATCCACCCAAAATCTTTTGAATCTCTTAAGTATTGTCTTAGAGATCGCTTACAAGTTTGTATTATTATCTTTACAATAGTGAAATTTACATCATAAAAGATTAATTTAGGAAAGTCTCATAAATAATACTTTGGATATAAAAAATTAAGTGGATAATCTTTTAATTATTATATAAAATAAAAATAATAGAAATATATATTTTAAAGAAAAAGATGGTGTACTACTTAATATATTATTTTTCTCACATTGAAAAATAATGTAGATGTGGTATACATATTGCGTATAAATTGTAGAATTATCCCATATCGGAAAAATAACATAAAGTGGCTAATCCTATGATTATAAATAGGTGTCGTCCTTAAACCTTAGGTATTAACCCAATTTTTTTTGAATCTCTTAAAAATTGTTTTAGAGATCTCTTTAAAGTTTGTAAATGTGGTGAATATACTAGGTATAAATAGTAAAATTATCCCACATCGTTAAATTAACATAAGGTGGGTGATCGTATAATTATATATAGGAATCATCCTTTGACCTTATATATCAAAGTAAAAACGCCTATAATTATATATAGGAATCATCATTTGACCTTATATATCAAAGTGAAATCTTTTAAGTCTCTTAAGTATTGTCTTAGAGATCTCTTCAAAGTTTGTGTATTATTATCTTCACAATTGTTAAATTTACATCATCAAAAATTAATTTAGAAAAGTATTATTAAAAAAATTTAAGTGTCATAACAAAAATTATGAAGATAATATAGTTACATTCGTGGTAAAAAAACCTCAAAAGTATAGAAACTCATACTATTTATTTGCACATACTCGATGTAATTTTTAGTATATTATTTGTCCCACATTGAAAAATAATGTATGTATGGTGAATATTTATAAATAGTATAATTATCTCACATCATAAAATTATTATAAGGTGGGTGATCTTATGATTACAAATAGGAATCATATTTGGAAATAAAGTTTCAACCCAAAATCTTTTGAGCCTCTTACATATTGTCTTAAAGAGCTCTTAAAAGTTTGTATTATAATCTAAACTATAGTTAAATTTACATCATTAAAAATTAATTTAGAAAAGTATCATAATTAATAATTTTGATGATAAATTATTTAATATGTTATTTGAAAAACAATGTAGGTATGGTGACTGGTGAATATATACTATGTATAAATAGTAAAATTGTCCCACATTAAAAAATTATCATAAGGTGGAGTGATCATAAATATGATCATCTTTTTTATATTGTTAATAAAATACTTTTAAAATATAATAAGTGACCTTTAAAATATTTTATTATTATTCTAATATAGAAAAAGATGGTGTATTACTTAGTTTTTTATTAGTCCCACATTGAAGAATTATGTATGTATGGTAAATATATTACATATAAACAGTAAATTGTCCCACATCAAAAAATTACTATAACATATGATGATTCTATGATTATAAATAGTAGTCATCCTTGAACTTAGGTATAAACCCACAATTTTTTAAGTCCCTTAAGTATTGTGTTGAAGATTCTAAAAATTTGTATTATAATCGTCACAATAGTGAAATTTACATTATTAAAAATTAATTTAGAAAAGTATCATAAATAATAATTTTGATGATAAACTACTTAATGTGTTATTAGTCCCACATTGAAAAATAATGTATTTGTGGTAAATATATATACTAAGTGTAAATTGTAAATTTATCCTATATCGAAAATTATCATGAGGTGGAGTGATAAAAAATATGATTATAAATTGGAGTCATTTTAGTCTCTTAAGTATTGTCTTAATGAACTCTTAAAAGTATTGTATTTTATCTCCACAATAATGAAATTTAAACCATCAAACTTAATTTAGGAAATTTAGGAAAGTATTATATAAATAATAATTTTGATGGTGTACTACTTAATAAGTTATTTGTCCTACATTGAAATATATTACAAGTATGATAAAAATGCTACGTATAAATAATATAATTGTCTCACATCGTAAAATTATCATAAGGTGGGGTGATCCTATAATTAAATATGAGCCATCATTAGAGCTTAAATATCAACCCAAATCTTTTAAGTCTCTTAGATGTTGTCTTAGAGAGCTCTTAAAAGTTTGTATCCACATTAGTGAAACTTACATTATCAAAATTGAAGTTAGGAAGGTATCATAAAAAAATAAAGTGAAAAATATTTTATTTATCTCAATATACATTCCTATATTGTATTCAAGTGATGTTTATAATTTTTATATAAAACCTTTTATATTTCATTTCACAAAAAAAATATTGTGAAAATGAGTCATCTTTCAAAGTTAGATATTCACCCAAATTTTTTTGAATCTCTTAAGTATTATATTATAGAACTCTTAAAAGTTTGTATTATTATCCACGCCTTAATGAAATTTACATCATCAAAATTAATTTAGGAAAATATCATAAATAAAAATTTAAGAAAGTATCATAAATAATAATTTATTGGTGTACAACTAAATATGTTATTTTTTCCACATTGAAAAATAATGTAAGTGTGGTCAATATACTATGTATACTTAGAGGAATTTTCCCACATCGGAGAAATATCATAAGCTGGAGTGATCATGCGATTGTACATAAGAGTCGGACTTAGATATCAATCCAAAATCGTTTAAGTCTCTCAAATATTATTTTAGAGAGCTATTAAAAATTTGTATTAATTATGAAAATAATCTAATTATAAGATTCGTGGTAAAAAAAATGTTATCATTATAGTATAAAATATCATATCATTTGCACATACTTGGTGTAATTCTTAGTTTGTTATATATCCCACCTTGAAAAATAATGTAAGTGTGGTGAATATACTAATACCTATAAATGGTAGAATTGCCTCATATCGGACAATTACCATAAGGTTGGGTGATCAACCCAAAATCTTTCGATTCTCTTACGCATTGTCTTAGAGAGCTTAATTCTTAGGTACCTTGGATCATTTTTCGAGTCATATAGATCAAATATAACTTGATTCCTGGTAAGGTTGGTAAAATATGTTTAAAATAGAAATTGAATCAATATATTAATATTATTTTATTAAAAATTACGGAGTATATTTTATTATAGTCTTAAAATTTCAAAAGTTTATTTTTACAAGTTAATTGTTATAGGAAATTATGAAAACGACATTAACGTAGACCCGTGCATCGCACGGGCATGAAATCTAGTATTTGATACATGAAAGTTATCTTTAGTGTATTTTTAAGTAAAATATATATTTTTTTATTATGGTTATCTAGGATTAAAATATTATAACAAAATCTTTTAAGAAAAACTTTAAAACTAGTTAATTAACAAAGTGAAAGAGTTAGGAAGGGAAGAGTGTTAAAAGCTCCAATCTAGAATCTAGAGCTTAATCTTAATCACGATCGACGGTCTTCCCTCCTTTTTTTTTTCTTTTCGCATCCAAAAATGGGAAGACTAATAACACCAAAACCCTAAAAAAGTGAACACAAATTCAAAGAAAGAAGGCAATTAGATCGCAAAATCAGGTTATCAAGATCAAGTATTTCATCGATCTCTATTCTGTAACAAGTTCAATTGTATAACCTCTCTAAATTCTTACTGTTTTATTTATATGTTTATTATTCAGTTACACCTCTATGCATCTCCCCTAATTCTCCCCTTAATTCAATGGAGCAGCTTATCAATTTCATCATTCGACCTCCCAGGTATTATGCCATCTTCAATTTTTCATTCTAATTACTTGTTTTTTCGGAAATCATTTCTCGAGATTTTCGGTGTTGTAGGACTCTAGTTTTCAACTTTAGATTGACAATTCGGCAAAAGTAAGGTAGAAACAAGCAAACCAACCATCAATTTGGAGTATTATTAATCCAATAATGGGTTTAACTGTTTTTACTGTAAGGGGTTAGTGACAGTTACTGTCTCGGCAGTCTTTCGAATATTCACATAGTTGGTACGGGATTAAAGAAGTGCTGGATCATTGAAAGTGATAAATCTTACTTTATCCGCCATTTTGTGGGACCTTCCCATCTAGCGAATACAGCATCCATGTGGTCAAGATCAAAACACACACACATTTTTATCTATCAAAGATTGTGTTGAGAACAAGTGTTTTGCTTTGACAACTTAATAGGGCAGTGACAACTGAGAGTCGAGAGGGGTTACAAAGACATGATTACTTTGACAAGAAAGCATCAGGGGCCGTTTGGTTCAGAGTAAGTGAAGGAATGGAAAGTTGAACAGGTTTAAGAATCCCATCTATCACCTTTATTGTGAAGCCAAAGGGGACAATATCTAGAAACACCTTGAATGATATTTGATTTGCTCAAAGAGATGAAAATTCCAACACCTGAATATTCTTGCCTCTAATCTTTCCACACGTTAAAGCAGTCTTCCATATCCTGATTGTTCAGTTGTCATTACAACTGCAACTACCAATGTCACTTTCATCTCTCTTACCATTACATCCTTTTGGTTGATTAACAAATTGGGTTGGAGGAAAATGAAGGGATTTATTTTCTCTCGTAAAAGCCAAATTACAATCCTTCCGATATAATACAGATTTTGAAGGAAATGACATTGATCCATTCTCCCTCCTATCCCCTCCTTCCCTTTTTTCCTCCTCCCCCTTTCCCTCATATTATTGTATCCAAACAAAGGGTAAAATTCTAATCATTGTTTAAAATACTTCAATTAGCAGATAAAGCTGCAACCACGGTATTAAAATGCTTCCATTATGCTATGTAACACACGATATGTAATGATTCCCCATTCCAGGCTTAGTCACTTTATTTCTCGTCATATCCCACCTGAGGGAATAAGGCAATTTTTCCTATGTGAAACGATATTTGGAAATATTGCTGTTGCTTAGCTGTACCACGGCCGCTGCTCTTTTAGAAAAGCATATGAAAACATATGTATTTGCACGTGCTGGATGTATTTGTGAAAAAAGAAGTCATAAGAGAGAAGACAATATTTGAATAGGGAAAATCAATTAAATTGGAGATCTTAAGGCAAAGTGAAGACTAAACATATCTGGTAAACTGTTTTGAAATTACAGCCCCATTAGGCGTGACCAGTTATATTACGCCCGCAAAATCCTGTTACCGATGACTACCATAGCTGCAACGGCCCACAGATTTAGGCTTTGTTCAAGAATAAAGAATTACTCAATCTAAGGATATTGAAATAACCTAATCATTTTGAGATTTCTGTACTGCACCTCTATAAGTCTATTTGAATGCATGAACATGACTTGATAAAAGATTTATTTTTTGCATGGCCTGCAGAGCAGAATATAGCCCAGAGCATGACCTTTTGGATCAAGAATTCTTGTTAAAAGGAAAATGGTACCAAAGGAAGGACCTTGAGGTAACCTAGTAGTTTGAAGACTGTAAACTTTGTAGAATATGTATTACTGGTAGGGGCTTGTTTAAGTTTAGTACACCGTTAATTAGCGAAATTGTGGGAGCTCTGTTATTTGTTTACATTTAGTAATTTGTGATTTTGGTTAGAATTAGAACTGTAAAAATCCCAACAGCATACTTTTAATCAATTTATTTCCATTGCTAATGGCAAAGGCAGAATTCCCAGTACATTTTTCACATAAGAAACGAAATTGTTTTTAGGGTAGGATGTTCTTTCAGATTTCTTACTGAGCTAGTACGTTGTTAATCCTACATTTGGCGCTATGCTGCTATCTATGAATTCAAAGAACTTAGTTTATATATCATCTTGTAATACTCGCATATATTAGTTGCACTGCTACTAGTAGCCAGTGCCTTTTAAACTCTGGCCATGTTTCGTTGATAATTGTTGTTTAAGGTCCCCTTATAAAAAATTGTTGTTTAAGGTCACGATATCTTAATACCAACGTTGAGTTTATTTGATATTAGGGACGTTGATCATTATCTCCTCTATGTCCTATTTTCCCCCCTTTTAAACACTGTCTTTCCTTTATACCTCGATGTTTACTGCATATCTTTAGAGAAATGGCTGCTTTTTAAATTTGGAGCCGGACCAAAGAAGTGTTTATCTACCTTGCAGATTAAGAATCACCGAGGGGATGTCCTCCAATGTAGTCACTATATAACTCTTGCGAATCCTGATGGAAAGGCCTTACCTTGTGTAATATACTGCCATGGTAACAGGTTAGTTAACATTTGTTTTATGCCCATCAGGTATTATCTGACAATGATCTGATTCTTTTGTCTAAGTAACGGATTGGCAGGAAGTTTCAATGTATTTCATTGAACTTTTAGTTTCTTTTTTCCATGAATTGGAAATTCTACTATGATGGGCTTCTGGAGTCGTCGCTTAATTGCCTAAGGAATTGCATATCGATTCGCGCGAATTACGAATTATGCTCTCTTTTGAACGAATCGCGTATTCGTATTACGAATTTGAATCGGTCGTTTTACGAATCTCGTAACCATGGTTCTATGTAGTGTTTTTTTTGTGCGGACTGACTTAAATAGACTTGTTATGGAGACGTGCTTTTGTTTGTATTCTTGTTAAGTCACTGGTACTCAACTTATTATCTGGCAATGTCACTGAAAAAAATGGACGAACTATGCCTCTTCATATATTACTCTAGGCGAAGGTTTGGAATGGACCAACGTCACTACAACGCCCTTCTTTTCTTACATTTATTCCTAAAGCAAAAAACATGAAAACACAAGTTGTTCTATAGTAATTCTTCAAGTATATGACATCCGAAACGGGTACCCCAATTAGAATGGTACTTTGGATTTAAGAATATGAAAGGGCTGAATGTATTTCCATCTACTGAGAAACTTGTAGGTTTTGTTAGAATGGTAATTATATCATTATCATTAGACTCAAGTTAAATTCATGAACTTAGTGCAGATCTCAGAGTCTTCATGGGTAATCTTCTATAACAACTACGTTACCCCATTGTCTTGGCTTTCACATATGGCGGCTTAGTGGTGTCACATATACGCAAGCTTACCCTTTATTACAGAGAGAGGCTAATACCGGATGTCAGCATAGGAAATCTCGTATGGTGCACAAATATGTTGTGGAAGTCCCGTCACTTAATTTATGAATCAGTTTGTTATGTTACAATTTTATGTAATTCATGAAGCTTCTTGTTCGCTGCTATCTAGTTTCTCCTCGTAATATTATGTGTGTATGCCTTTTTTTTTGCGTCAGTATATGCCTTTTGCGGTGAGGCTGTGTATGTCTTCACCTTCCCATATCTTGTGGCTTTGTAGAATACAATTACAACTTCATTCTTAATTCGTGTGAGTTGCAATTTTTATTTATTGGGTAATCAAATTTGCTAGCAACCTGCTCATGTCAGTTGGTATGCCAGTGGGTGTAGGGCGGATGCCAGTGAAGCTGCAATAATATTGCTGCCATTGAATATATCAGTTTTTACCTTGGACTTTTCCGGCTCTGGACTCTCTGGAGGAGAGCATGTTACTCTAGGGTGGAATGAGGTGAGTTATCATGCATGCTTCATGGGATTACTTATTCATTTCTACAATAAATTAATTTTTTTGACCTTTAATCTATAAACTATCGTGGTTAATTCGTCTACAACATCTGTAAATCTTGATTCAATCATGATTTCCTGACTGTTTCCTTGCACTTTTTAACCATATAACTCTCCTTCCTAGCAGTGTTTCGTTCTTGTGTGTGTGTGCATGCGCACGCACCACTGTCGTTGTAGGTTGGAGTGATATATCTTTCTTTAATTTTCGCAGAAGGACGATCTTAAAGCGGTTGTGGAGTATCTGAGATCAGATGGGAATGTATCTACAATTGGCCTGTGGGGCCGTTCTATGGGTGCAGTTACCAGGTTTCTTTTGCATCTCATTGTTCCTTTTGGTATTTTATTTGCTAATTCTTGGCGGTGTTGGGTAGCTTGTGCTGGTTTGCCGTGATCTCCTGTTCTAGTAAAAATACTTTAGTATACTATTTTTTTTTAAATTGTCTATTATCTGTCGCTCCTGTAGCTTAATGTATGGAGCTGAGGATCCATCGATTGCTGGTATGGTGCTCGACAGTCCCTTCTCTGATTTGGTTGATTTGATGATGGAGCTAGTTGATACTTATAAAGTCCGGATTCCCAAGTTTACAGTAAGTGACATCTTATCGTCCTGGCTATAAGAAGTCACCACTTATTGAACAAATAACTATTTGCCCAAATTAATGTGTCTAAGCTCATCTCATATAGTGACTATTAAATAAAAAAAAGATCTATGGATGGCTTTCTTATATGTATTTGGCAGAGCAAATCTATATCTATCGTATTTCAGATACCTATAAAGGCCAAATTTCGTAAGTTTATGGTAAGTAAGAGCTAGTAGCCTAGTAGAAGTCGCCACTTCATAAGTTTTGAAACTAAATTTTTTTTCTATTTACCAATATTTTTTAGTAGCTTTCTTATGTTTATATGCAAGAGCCCATCTCTATTGATGTTTAATTTTTGTTTTTATTACCTTTAGGGGCCGTTTGGTTTGCAATGGGGAAAGGGATAGGGAATAAAAAAGGGAAAGAAGGGGAAAGGACTACGATTTCCTTTGATTAAAAACTTGTTTGGTTTAACATATAATAACCCACCATTAAAAAACAACAATCACCACTCCAAACCTTGAAACACACTAACACCCGCAACGACCACCGCTGGCAGTCACTGAAGGGTGCCTCCTCTGGCTCTTCTCGCCGACGCACGCCTCCTCTGCCCACTGCCGACGACCAGGACCCCACCGTAGTAATGCGTATGTGATTGTATTTGACCAAAATCTAATGCACAAATATAAGAGATTCCCAATACACCACCAAATTGATAACAATAACAAATTTACAACCACATTAGCACACTGACAAGCCATTACACAACTTGAAATCATATAAATCATTGTTTTGTATTCATATTATTAAGATTACAATAACCTTCATTGTAATTGATTTGTGATTTTTTTGGGTATGGTATGAGATTTTTAGGGTGGGGCTGTGATGGTCGACGGTCGGACAAGGGATGAGGTGACGGTGAGAATGGTGTGTGCGTGGTGGTACGCCGCCGGCAGTAGGGAACTCGCCGGGAGTAGGGCGGTTGGGGTGGTGAGGCGTCAGGAGTGGTGGTGAGAGTAGTGATAAAGGCGGTGGTTGGTGGTGGCGGTAGTGGAGCTTATGGTGGTAGTCAAGTGAAGTGGTGTGAGGGAATGAAATCTCATACCTTGGGGGGGTGGGGGTTAGAAAGTAGAGTGATTTGGAAGTATGACAAGGAAAGAAGAGGGGTAAGGGAATGGAAAATTGGGCTAAACAAACAATAACAAAGGGAATGGAGGAGTGTGATTCCCTTTACCTTTCCTTTAGACCCCTAACCATACGCCCCCTTATTTTGGTATTTTCAACCTTGTAATCTTGTTTTATACTTCAACCATAATTATCTCTCTTGTCGAATGCTTTGTGTCTACTTTAAATTATATGTTTTGATGGTGTTAGGGTTTTGATAGTAATGAGATGGTAAGAACTAATGTTATACTCTGTTGTAGATCAAATTTGCCATTCAATACATGAGAAGAGCAATCTTGAAGAAGGCAAAATTTGACATAATGGAACTGAACACCATCAAGGTTATATGTGCTTTCCTTTAATTTCTGATTTATTTGCTAATGGACTTTGCAATGATAGAACCGCTATGGACCAATTGTTTATCAAGTAATGTTTATGTGTGCATTTATTTTTGTCTCCGTGCTAAAGTTAATGACTCTGGTCAGTGTCTTATATCTCGGAACTGTTTCAAGATTAAATTGATTTTGGACTTATTGCATCTAAAATTAAATGAACATTATCATGAAAAAAGATTTAGAATTTAGATCATTTGTATCTGCGAATTTCCAATGGAGCCATAAAATCGTTATTATTTGGTTTTGGCTCATGATGGAACAAATTTAATTGAGTCGTTACTGTGTTTGTGTTGCTAACATAGGCTAAGGTTTCTTACATCCACCCCCCTTACCCGCAATTTTCTGAAGCCGTAGAGGTATTGGGGTTTCTTGTTATTTGTTTAATGATCTAGATGCATGCTTGTGGCTTAGTGATGCCATTTCTTTGAAGGCCTAATTTCAGTTCCTATATTACTTGCCATCTAGCAGTAATTTGTACTTTTTCGCTCTTTTAAGGGGTTGTATTATATGTCTTGTAATAGAAATTTGCAAATTTTCATTTGTGATTCCCGCTTGTTGCAAAATTTGGTGAAACTTGTTCTTAATTTCTTGTTCATAATTTTTAAATGTTGATTTTCCATAATTGCTTCTTCTCATCTTTTCATGAGCGCAGGTGGCAAAGAAAAGCTTCGTACCTGTGTTATTTGGCCATGCGATTGAAGATGATTTTATTCAGCCTCACCATTCTGAACGTATATTTGATGTGTACATGGTGAGTCCTCAGTCGTCTTTGTTATCCCTCCTTCCTCCCTTTCTCAAGATACACCAATATTTACTACCTCCAATTAATCATGTTGTTCCCTCTTTCTATTTTGAGTTAAGTGTGGTGATGTTCCCTCTTTCCTTATTTGTGAGTAGTTGTGTGGTCCAAGTTTAATTGAATGTGGAGTAGTGTGTGATTCAAATTGATTTCCTTAATCCTTGTGTCCAAAAGAAAAGGGAACAACATGGTTAATTGGAGGGAGTATTATTTACTAATTATTAATTTGAGGGCATCATAAGTTGTAAGGTTTGATTCTATTTAGTGGTCCAATTATGAGCTTAAATTCTTGAGCATTGGTTGACTGAGCTGAAAACTTCAAGTATTCATAATGTGGCTCAGTACCCGTTTGAAAATCCATACTCCATTAACTTATACCCCATCCAAACCAAAGGTAACACTTACCTTCTTTTCTCCGTCCAAACCAAACTACCCATTCTTTTTTGGGTTTGAAATTTGACCAACTTCTCCTAATATACCCTCCTTATTTACCACATCTGCCATTGTTTTTGAGGCCCTCTTTCAATTATGTTGCAAGTGGACCTACTACATTTCCAATACTACCCTTACTTTTTCCAACTTTTCTTAAAATTTGTGCTCCCTCCCATGTTGCCTTCGGTTTGGATGGGAGGGAGTAGTTCACAACATTGCTTTTGGACCAAAGATTTTGGAGATAGAAAACATGTGGAAAAAGAATAGTGTCGTCACTCATATTGGAGCGCTATTGTGGGTCATTCTTATCACTGTACATATGTAGTGAATCAATTTGAATTTTCAAAGAAGAAGTTTCACTTGCCCATAGAGGTGCAACGATATCTGAAGTTTGGAACAATTCTGTGTGTGGTAGTCTAACTGAGGTCCTATCAAGAGTTTTCTTCCAATTAAGTTCAGATCTCAATTGACGCACAAGATGTGCTAACTATACCTGGTAAACGGATCAACCGGGTTGGGTTGGGTTGGGTCATTTTCATCGGGCCGGGTCAATTCGGGTTTGGGCCCGGGTCATTTTCCGGTATGTTATTATCAAGTTATTTAGGAATGAATAATGGATTGTGTGCAAAAATAAACATTCGGGTCGGTTGGGTCTTATTGATCGGGTCAATTCGGGTTATGGGTCAATCTCGAGCTATCAGTTTGGGTATGGGCCGGGTTATTTGGATCTGGTCATTCGGGCCGGGTAAAATTTGCCAGGTCTAGTGCTGATTACTGCCATCAGAAATAATAGAGATTCTATTGTGACCTATTTATTGCCATCTTTATTTTGTGGTAAAACTGGTCTTTGAATGTCAAGTCTTATATTCCTAAACGACGATTACTGACAGGGAGACAAAAATATCATCAAATTTGACGGCGACCATAACTCTCCGAGGCTTCCATTCTACTTTGATTCCATAAGCATTTTTTTCAACAATGTTTTGCAACCCCCACAGGACGAAGCTCCCGTAAGCTTATATGACCCAGTGCAGGAGTACATTGACAAGGTAGACAACAGTTTTGTATTTATTAATCTATGGTATGATGACAAGCAAATAACTTTTTTGTACTACATCTTTAGGCCACTTGGAATGCATTGCATGGACTAGGTTATACAGGAAGGAAACCTTCAGGTGCATTAAAGGCGTGATTTTATATTTTCTTCCTTGCATAAGCTTGAATGCTAATCTTCTGACCACGTATTTATCAAAATTTCTGTCGCTCATTGTTTATCGCTTGTGTTTTCTACAGTTCCTACCACTAGTGGCTCCGGGGATGCTATAGAGCAACTTCGTTCCAAACGGCCTATGAGCCGTATGGAGGTGAGTGATTGACACTTGACAGGCCTTGCTTATAGATTCTAATAGTAACTGAAGTCTGAAGGAAACATCTGCGTTGTTCGTACTCATTGAATTAGTCATAAGCTTTCATGTTCTCATGTAGAGTGGAAACTGTGTGTTGAAATATGAAATACAGCTGAATTTTAACATACTTTTTTATTTGTGGTAAATATATGTTATATTGAATTGTTGATGTATGGCTCAATTATCAACATATCAGGTTCCAGCTACTGTCACAGAGGGAGATGAACTACTTGAAGAAAAGGTATATAGTTTCTGACTTTTAAGGGACATATAATTGTAGTTACTGCCTCCATTTCAGTCACGAAGCCCAATTGTTCAAAATCCTTTCAAAAAATGGCGCATGGAGGCAGATATGAGCTTATTGACTGATATAGTGGGAGTAATTTTTTCTCTCAAACTTCTCCAATGTAAGTCTGTTAATTAAATAATAATTGGAGGGATCAACTAGAAATCTGAGGCTGTGTGCGAAACGGCACATTTGGAGGGAGGAAGGGATGAGAGTAATATGAAACGAAGAGATGCATAATAGATTACAAAACGGAGGTTACCCACTCAAAATATAGACCAACTCCGCCCTATTTTTCTTTTCCTTATTCCCTTCAGTCACTTTATTTCTTGCGTCACTACCAGTTGTTCCTGCAAAGATTCTCACGTCCATGATCCTCATGAACATTGTTATCTTATTGCAAAATTCTGGTTTTGTTCAAATCTGAAATGGTCATTTCTCATTTGTAATGCATTATATTGAAATTTGGAATCTAATTGCACTAAGCTAACACATTTATCTGCCACAGGCCGAGGTTGAGGCTGTCAGAAATGAATCCCCTTCATCAAGTTCCAGAATGATTAACTTTGAGCTGGCCAACGGTCAGCCCTATGGCCCTCATGTTCCTATATCCATTGATGATAATCACTACATTGAATATCCTCTTGACTCATCAACTGACTTTCCTCGTAATTTTGAGGACGAAGAAAGGGTGCGTCAACTACTTGTTAATTTTTATGTGCACATGCTCTCTTTTGTCAACGTCTTGTAGGATACCGTCTCTCATGCACCAACCCAAATTATAATATTCCTCATTTAAAACATAGGGTTGATCAGTTGGTGTAACATGTATGACCTGTCGTGCAAGGGTTTAAACATTTTTGTGACGTTATTTACCGGTTTGGGGAAAAAAAACTTCCTGTCTGGTTTCACTTGTTTCTTAATGATCTTATCTGTATCTGCAGATGGTCATGGAAGCCATAATGGAGTCTTTAAAGGACATGAGATTGCCTCAACCACCAGAAGAGTCACCATCTCATGCTGACTCAAACACTCCCAATCATAGCCAACAAAATCATAAACCTGATATTTATGATAATAAAAATAGGTGTGAATCATCAAAGACTGATTCAACTTCCCGCTTAGGCACTAGTTCTAATGATGTTGAATCTCCGACCTTCATCCCCAATACCAATGGCTCTTCTTCTGAATCTCCATATGACAAAATATCTTCACAAGAATCATGCAGTGAAAATGATTCTACTGATGATAAACATGGTAGAGCTGTGAAGTCGCCGAGTCTAGACCCGGGTGATGGTACAAAAGCTACGCTGACCGTCGTAAAAAATTCTACAGGCAATATTATGGATGGCTTTTTTCGTCGCCGTGATTGGAATATCTTTAAAAGCACAAAATAGACAATGCTAACTTCGATGCTGACTCTATTCTTTACCGTATGTTGCGAAGAAAGGAAGACCTGCTTTTAAGGAGCATGGGACAATTCACGAGCTGATCTGTTTTTCTTTTTCTTTTTTCTTTATTTTTTTGGAATTTTATTTGTTGAAGAATTGGTCATGTACTGTAAATTTTTACCCAAAAGTCGAATAGAAAAAGGTAAATGTGTAGGGAGTGTATTTGTCTCTAGAAACTGGAAAAACCAGTGATTCTATGATGTCCATTGTCCACAAGGAAATTTCCACGTTACTGTAAATCCATTTCAACTGTGTTACCATCCGTTGTCCCTTAACAGCATAAATTGCTTGATAATTTCGCTTGTAAACATCCTCCACGATGCACATTTTCGCACGTCCTATTTTATCAGAGCAAATAAGGATGAAACAAATAAATTGTGAAAAATAAACCTTGTGATCATGACCAACAAACCATAATCTGCCCATAATCTGCCCATCTCCTTTATATAGAAGGAGAAACATTTCTTGGCTTTCTATTGATCAATGCTCTTTAAGAAATCATCAAGTGTTTAGTTGGGTAGGACTTTTCACATTCTTACAATATAATTAATTACTCTCTTATTTTTCATCAAATAATTATTATCTCTCATACTTTCATCATCTTAAAATAAAAATTACAAATTACCCAAAAATACAAATAATCAATAAAAATTGCAATGACCTATACGATTTTTAAAATTAATTTTAAAATTATGAAAGTTGTGCGCATTTGTCCAAATGAAAAAAATTATACAATGAATAATAATTGTTAAATAGATTAACAAATGATATATTGCAACGAAGACTAAATGAGCCAAAGAATTAGAAAAACATATTACTTTTTGATAAATAAAATAAACAGAGGAAAAAAAAATGAAGGACAAAAATTAGGAAATAATGGTGGTTGGGGGAATAACACATAGTAAAATGGGAGATGGGGCTACGACTTATTTGGCTTGAGAATTATTATTATTATTGTTTTTTTTTTCAATTTTTTTCCGATCAACAACAAGTTTATAAGAAATTAGTGGGCAGCCAAGATACTATCTCAGCTCCCACTCCCTTAGCAACAGTATTATTATTATTATTATTATTATTATTATTATTATTATTATTTTATTTTTTTATTTTTTTTTATTATAAGATGCGCGCAGCTTTCATTAAAATAAAATGTAAAGTTTACAAGAAGTTGGTGGGGAGCCGGGAGACAATCTGGGCCCCCACTCCCTTAGCTATAGAGAAACTAAGCCTAGTAAAGATTTAAGCGGCCACCCGAGCCCCAGCATCCTGAGATACCGAGAATTTCTGGATCCGCTTAAGCAAGTCAACAGCATCCGAGCCCAGCTCCCCAAGCGAAGAGAAAGAGAAGGGTAGGAAACCATAGCCAGCAGTCGCGCATAAATCCCTATACTTAGTACATTTGCGCTGAGCAGCATCAGCAACAACCCGTCCCGGCACAAAATCAGACATCCCAGTCTGAGTCAAGGGGGAAGACCCTGTCAAATCAACACACACATCACGCCCTCTGTCCCACGAATAAAGTAGCAAATCCGCAGGTCGAAGAGATCCGCCATGCCCGTCAACCAAACCGATATCAACCTCCTTGCCCGAAGAAATACCAGACCTATAGCATATGTCGAATAAGGTGTCACGAACGAGGTTATGCCGATGCTTAACCCCCACAGTACCAGTACAAGAAACAGCGTGGTCCCCATACACATCATCAGCAAAAACCCGAGAGCAAGCAGGACAAGGCCTAGATACCGTGAATAACGGGACACCAAGGCGATACCCCAGCACACTACGGTAAGTCCTCCGGTTCATAGTCTGACCCAACCCAGAGATAGGAACCGCGCGCAACCAATCAGAGGCGTGGGCACCCTGCTGAGACTTCCATAACGCAAGCTGACGCGGTGTCAAAGAGAATACAGATTCCGCAGTAGCAGCAATCCTCGCAAAATATATATCTGCCAGTTTCTTCATAAGTTTAGGGGCAGCGATTTCACTAGGATCACGTAAAAAGGAAGAACCTGTAGTCTCAGAGAACACCCGCAAGGCATCGTCGAAAGTTGGACCAGAATCCACAATACCTGAAGACCGAAGTAGCTTAGCCTGCAAATCAGCAGACTGCAAACGGGACGCTAGAAAAGCATAATGAAAAACATCCCCGGCAGCATAAACACCGAGCCCACCCAGATGAAAAGGGAAAGTGGCAAGGCGCCACTGCCAATCCCCAAAACCAGGCCCAGACGCGGTGACAATACGTTCCAAGCTAGAACGAAGTGCTGCATCAAAACGAAGATGGACAGACCCAAAGATCCCCGGGGAACATGTACGGAGGGTAAAGTAGAGCTTAGATATACCCGTACAAGCTCTAAGCAAAAGCAACTCACATTGCGGGTCCTCAATCCTAGCAACTAAATCCATCAGCTCGATGGTCTTAGTCACTCTCTTCGCCACAAGCTCACTACCAAAACTAGAGCAAGTACTGACAGGCCCACCCAAAACAGAAACACCACGCAAAGGCCGAGCAATGGAAGGAGGGAAAACACCAGGGAGTCGACTCCGGGGATCCTCAGTAGGCCAAAAAACCTCAGTCTTAGCGACATTAAGATGGAGACCAAACTGAGGACCATCTGCCATAATCAAATCCAAAACCTTCCCCACCTCCAAAGTATCCCCAACAATGGTGCCATCATCCAAGTACCAAGCTTGCAAACTCAAATCAAAAGAATCCCGTATCTTGCACACCAAGGGATGCAAAACCAAAGCGAAAAGCAAGGGTCCCAAAGGATCACCCTGCTGGACTCCCTGACAAGACCACAAAGAATGTTCCCCATAATAGAGACGGGCAGGACTAGAGTAACAAAACTCCACCCAACGGGAAAGAATCGGGCAGCGACGACGAACTTCCAAAAGCATGGTTACACGATCCACAAGGTTGAAAGCATTCTGGAAGTCAACCAGCAACATAGAAAGCCCCACATCGCCACCACGAGCCTCAATGAACCGATTCAAGGCATGTAAGACAGCCTCTCCTCCACCGGACACCCCAACCCCAAACTGAAGACCAGCAAAATAAGAACACAAAGAAGGACCAACCAAACAAGCACCTACCTTAGAAACAAGACGTCTCCAGACGGTGCCAACAGCAATAGGACGAACACCACCACCAGGTTTAACAAGTGGCGTGAGTGGAGCGCTGGCAATGTACTCACCAAGAGCTGGTGGACATCTGCCCTCAAGAAAAAGATTGACCACTCTAGTAATAGAAGCGATCAGATCATCAGAGATAGCCACAGCAGCGCCACTCAAGCAATCCATGAGGTGTTGGGCACGAAACCCATCCCTCCCACAAGAAGTGCCACGTGGGAAACTACGAATCATATCCACAACCACAGCCGAAGAGGCAATAAGAGAATGATGGTCCACAGGCAAAGGAGGCAAGGAAGGTGATGGGGCGGCCGGGTGCTTCTCTCGTAAAGCCCCAAGAGTGACATCAGAGTAGGGGGCTACGCCAGAGGAAGAAAGCACCCTAACAACATCAGTATAGTGGCCATCACAAATCTTCCGCCGACATTGGCGGAGGTTAAGCTTACTCAAATCTAGGTCCTCCTCCACCTGAAACGAAGGAGGAACCTCAGCCAAACACTCCTGCAAAAGCTGCAAACCCCCTCCAGGTACCCCCCAAGCAAGAATAGCCCTGGTAATACTCTCCTCCTGACGCTGTCGCCTAACAACAGTCCTACACTCAAGATTACTCCTAGGAACGAAGGTCTTAAGCAGACAAAGAGGCAACACAAGCAAACGAACCCAGCAGGAGAGGTCACCAAAGGAGTCAGCCACATCATCCAAGACCCCCTTTAAAACCCGAGCAAACCCAAGACGACACTTAGGAGGAATAGATTTCACGGTGCGGAGGCCCAAAGAAAGTAAACGATCAAGCGAAGAAACAGACCACTGAGCAAACTCCACCTCACCATCAGATGAAAGGACCGAGTGAGACGGAGCCGGAGGTCTAGGGATACCATGAATAATAAAACTAACGATGCCATCACCACAATCCGGAGGCGCAACTATATCACCCCGACCATGCCGACACCTAGAGCGAAAGGTATGAGTTTTAAAACACTCCCCACACAACCAAAGCCCCATCCGCTTCAAAGTAATCTCGGCATTAGAGAAAACAGTCAAACTATCTGTAAGAGTTTGATGTGTCAGACCCATAGCACCACCAAGACAATGTCGGTCCTGAAAATGCTTTTGCCAGGCGGCCTTAGTGAGGCCCTTACCACGTCCATCCGGACACTCATGAAGACCCGAAAAAGGACAACGAAAACGAACCAAGGTAGCCGACATGACAAAGGAAAAGAAGAATAAAATAATAAAGTAATAATATCTAATGAAAAAAAAAACACAAAACCCTATTATGGGCATATGCATACTGACCACGTGCTAGCTAAAGAACAGCCACCGTCAGTGCGGCCACAGCCCGACCCACAAACAGCCACCACAACGACGCCATCACCGGCCACTATCACCGGCCACTATCAGAAGACCCCAGCAGATGGCGAAAACCCGCCGCGGCACCGAACCCGAAAGCGAACAAACCCCTTCCCGCTCTATGTAGAAATGTTGGACGTCGACCGGCAGCAGAAAATGGCCAAGGACGCAGCAAGGCGGCACACCACCACACGACGACGCCACAAAAAGGAAACAAACAGAGGGAGAAGAAAAAGAAATCCCTACCCCTCCGGCGACCCACACACCGTCTGGAGAAACGAAGGGCCTGGTGGGGACGGTGGCTGGTGAGGCAGCAAGGGTGGGGAAGGTGGCCGGTGAGGTAGCAAACCAGCCGCAGCAGAGAAAGCCCTAATCGCCTAACGCACAAACAACCCGAAAACAACCATATGAGACGGGCGACCGGCGACTGTGGACTGGCGACGGCACAAACAACGCACCGGGAGACAGCAACCCCACGATGACCCACACCACCAGACGACGGCCACCAGGCGACTGCCACGAAACCAAAACGATGACGACAGACTTAACACCAAAACCGCACCGCTCTCTCACAAAACTCACGAACCACCACAGACTCCACCACAGCCTGGAGGTGGGTGGCCTGGTGGAAAAGGTGGCCGGTATGGCAGCACCAGCCAAGTAGCCAAGGAGGCGCAGCAGCAAGGATCGCAAAATCGCAAAACCCTCTCCCTCTCCTCTCGTTTTCAAATATTATTATTATTATTATTATTATTATTATTATTATTATTATTATTATTATTATTATTATTATTATTATTATTATTATTATTATTATTATTATTATATTTTTTTTTTGTTTTTGCGCGTAGCTTTCATTAAAATAAATTGAAAAGTTTACATTATTTTCTTTATTATTATTATTATTATTATTATTATTATTTTTTATTTTTTATTTTTTATTTTTTTATTATAAGATGCGTGCAGCTTTCATTAAAATAAAATGAAAAGTTTACAAGAAGTTGGTGGGGAGCCAAGAAGACAATCTGGGCCCCCACCCCCTTAGCTATAGAAAAACTAAGTCTAGTAAAGATATAAGCGGCCACCCGAGTCCCAGCATCCTGAGATACCGAGAATTTCTGGATCCGCTTGAGCAAGTCAACAGCATCCGAGCCCAGCTCTCCAAGCGAAGAGAAAGAGAAGGGTAAGAAACCATAGCTAGCAGCCGCGCATAAATCTCCATACTTAGCACATTTGCGCTGAGCAGCATCATCGACAACCCGTCCCGGCACAAAATCAGACATCCCAGTCTGAGTCAAGGGGGAAGACCCTGTCAAATCAACAGACACATCACGCCCTCTGTCCCAGGAATAAAGAAGCAAATCCGCAGGACGAAGAGATCCGCCATGCCTGTCAACCAAACCGATAACAACCTCATTGCCCGCAGAAATACCAGACCTATAGCAGATGTCGAATAAGGTGTCACGAACGAGGTTATGCCGATGCTTGACCCCCACAGTACCAGTACAAGAAACAGCGTGGTCCCCATACACATCATCAACAAAAACCCGAGAGCAAGTAGGACAAGGTCGAGATACCGTGAATAAGGGGACACCCAGTCGATACCCCAACACACTACGGTAAGTCCTCTTGTTCATAGTATGACCCAACCCATAAATAGGAACCGCACGCAACCAATCAGAGGAGTGGGCACCCTGCTGAGACTTCCACAATGCAAGCTGACGCGGTGTCAAAGAGAAAACAGATTCTGAAGAAGCAGCAACAGTCGCGAAATATATATCTGCCAATTTCTTCAGAAGTTTAGGGGCAGCGATTTCACTACGATCACGTAAAAAATCAGAACATGTTGCCTCCGAAAACACCCGCAAGGCATCGTCAAAAGTAGGACCAGCATCTACAATACCAGAAGGCCGTATGATCGTAGCCTGCAAATCTGCAGACTGCAAACGGGAAGCCAGAAAAGCATAATGTAAAACATCCTCCGCAGCATAAACAACGAGCCCACCCAACTGAAAAGGGAAAGTGGCAAGACGCCAATGCCAATCCCCAAAACCAGGCCCAGACGCGGTGACTATACCTTCCAAGCTAGAACAAAGCGCTGCATCAAAGCGAAGATGGACAGACCAAAAGACTCCAGGGGAGCAAGTACAAAGAGAAAAATAGAGTTTAGAAATACAAGTATAAGCACGAAGCAGAAGCAACTCGCATTGCGGGTCCTCAATCCTCGCGACTAAGTCCATAAGCTCAATGGTCTTAGTCACTCTCCTCGCCACAAGCTCACCGCCAAAAAGAGGACAAGTACTGTCAGGTCCACCCAAAACAGAGACACCACGCATGGGCCGAGCAATAGTAGGGGGGAAAACACCGGGAATCCGACTCCGAGGATCCTCAATAGGCCAAAAGACCTCAGTCTTAGCCACATTAAGATGAAGACCAAAACGAGGTCCATCTACCATAATCAAATCCAAAACAGCCCCCACCTCTAAAGTGTCCCCAACAATAGTGCCATCATCCAAATACCAAGCCTGCATAGTAAGATCAAAAGAGTCCCGGATTTTGC
This sequence comes from Heliosperma pusillum, assembly GCA_022085475.1. Taxonomy (NCBI): domain Eukaryota; kingdom Viridiplantae; phylum Streptophyta; class Magnoliopsida; order Caryophyllales; family Caryophyllaceae; genus Heliosperma; species Heliosperma pusillum. Next base: position 8,835 of record JAIUZE010011936.1, on the reverse strand, counting down.
ACACTAAGGGATGCAAAACCAAAGCGAAAAGCAAAAGGTCTAAGGGATCACCCTGCTGAACACCCTGACAAGACCACAAGCAATGCTCCCCATAATAAAGATGGGCATGGCTAGAGTAACAAAACTCCACTCAACGGGAAAGAACCGGACAACGACATCGGACTTCCTGTAGCATAGTCACACGATCAACAAGGTTGAAAGCATTATGGAAATCAACTAGCAACATAGACAATCCCACATCACCACCACGGGCCTCAATGAGCCGATTCAAGGCATGCAAGATAGCCTCTCCTCCACCGGACACCCCAACCCCAAACTGAAGGCCTGCAAAATAAGTAGACAAAGAAGGTCCAACCAAACAAGCACCAACCTTAGAGACAAGACGTCTCCAGACAGTGACAACATCGATAAGACGAACACCCCCGCCCGGTTTAACAAGCGGCGTAAGTGGAGCGCTGGCAATGTACTCACCAAGGGTTACAGGGCACCGACCCTCCAAAAAAAGATTATTATTATTATTATTATTATTATTTGCAAGAAATGTATATATTCTTATTCATCCTCAAAAGGAAAAAAAAGAATACAAGGATCTTACAATAATATCCCCTATGAGTTAAACTAATGACTCCATTACCTATTGAGATTATCTATAATCTCATTGTATACATTATCCTTTGTGATAGCTAAAAGCCTAACACTAACTACAAACTAAATTTGTCGAACAAGAAGCTCCGCTGATCTATGTTGCCCAGAGAAGACCCTTGCATTCCTCTCCCACCAGATGTAGTATACAGTGGCTGCAATGCTGCACCTGAGCCAAACACTATGCCAATGCTTCCTTCTCCTTCTGTTCTGAATCCAGTAAAGCTCTGCAACCAAGCCAAGCCTTCTCCTCCTAATATCTATCCATGAGAGGATGCTCTGCCGTACCATAGCAGAGTAGGAACAAGCAAAGAAGAGATAACCATGACTCTCACATGCTGCATGACAGAGACTGCATCTGTTAGCTAGCTGCAGTCCTCTCTTCTGAATGTTATCAATAGTAGCCAATTTCCCTTGAACAACCAATTTTGAAATGATTCTATGGCTAGGAAGGGGAGGGCAAAGAGATTTTGTCCAGGTAAGAGTATCATGATGAGGTCTAAACAGATCATAAGCTTTACTAGTACCGAATTTCCCCTGAGAACCACACTGAGCAATATAGTGTTTTGCTGCCATCACACCCCCAGTGAGTTGAATGCAATGGTCCCTGACTTTCAGAATGCCTTTAAAGCTCTCAGAGTATCTTTCCTTAATGTCCATAGTCTAGAAATCTTGCTGCCTAATGTAATAACTGTTAAGCTAATTCAGCCAGGCCCCCCTTTTGTTCTGCTCAATAAGCCAGACCCATTTGGGCATCAATGCTTTATTACAGGCTAGAAGTTCCTTAAGGCCAAACCCATCTTCAGACCAAGGTGTACAAATGCTAGCCCAACTTTTATAAGTTTGATGCTTGCCATCAGTAGCTGACCAGAAAAAATCTTTACAGACCCTGTTGATAGCTTTAACTACTCCTTGGGGTAGCAAGAAGCTGGCACACCTGAAGTTTTCCATCCCAAAAATGACAGAATTCAGAAGCTGAGCCTTCCCTGCATAGGATAAATATCTTGTGGACCAGTGAAGAACTGCATTCTGAAGTTTCCTGATTAGAGTGCCATACTTATCTTGATTGAGAGAGGAAGCATGAAGAGGAACCCTTAGATATCTGAAGGGAAAGAGACCAGTTTCAAAGCCAGTGCTGGAAAGAATTTCAGATCTAATGATGGGAGACACCCCACCAAAGTAGATACTAGTTTTATCCTTATTGGCTATTAATCCTGACCAGTCCCCAAAATCCTGAAGAATATTGATTACATTTGTAACAGAAGGGGTGTCCCCCCTAGTGAAGATCATGAGGTCATCAGCAAAAATCATGTGAGTCAGATTAGTCTGGCCACATTTAGGATGAAGGGAAACATGAGGTTTATCTTTGATGTTTCTCAAGTATCTAGATAGAACCTCCATGCTAAAGACAAACAGATAAGGGGAAAGGGGGTCTCCTTGTCTGATGCCACTTTTCCCTTGGAAGAACCCATGGACTTGCCCATTAATATTCACAGAGAACCAGGAACTAGTTATACAACTCATGATCCACTTAATAAAGACAGGGGAAAAGCCAAAAGCATGAAGCATATTGCTAATGAAGTCCCATTGGAGGGTATCAAATGCTTTCCTAATATCCACTTTAATGAGACATCTAGGAGTAACATTCTTCCTGTTGTAACCTTTAACCAGATTTTGTGATAGCATGACATTCTCAAAGAGGCTCCTGCCAGGAATGAAAGCCCCCTGCTCCTCTCCAATGAGGTTATGCAAGACCCCTTTCAGCCTATTGCTAAGAATTTTGCTGATAGTTTTGTACATAACTGTGCAGCAGGAAATAGGTCTAAAATCCTGAACTGACCTAGGAGTATCCTTCTTGGGTATGAGAGAAATGAGAGTAGCATTGGCCTGCTTTGTCATTTTCCCTGAAAGAAAGTAGGAGTGAATGGCCTTGCAAAAGTCATGTTGAATCAGGTGCCAATAATGCTTAAAGAATTCAGAAGAGAACCCATCAGGACTAGGGCTTTTGTTAGAATCAATTCCAAAAAGGGTCTGCCTAATTTCCTCGTCAGAAATAGGGCTGCAAAGACGAATATTATCAGTCCCAGAAACCAGAGACCCCTTAGAAAGGAACCCAATATCAAGGTTCTTAACAGGAACCTTAGCACCAAGTAGATCTTGATAGTAGTGGACAAAGGCAGAAGCCACATTGTCAAGACCATGATGGTGCAGGCCATGGTGATCAACAATATCCCCAATATTTTGCTTAGCTTTATTCTCTCTAATCTTAGCATAGAAGTAACTAGTACTGCAATCCCCTTGCTTAATTTCCTGAATTTTAGCTCGCTGCATTAAAGCACTAAGTTCTGCTTTTTTAAGGCTTTTGAAATTATGGAGAAGCTGCTTCTCAGTGTGCATTATAGTGCTAGAAAGAGGAGAATTCTGCAGATCAATTTGGCAGGATAAGAGAGCCTCCTTAGCTCTGATAGCAATATTAGAATAGTTAGCCTTATGGAAAGAGCAAAGTTTTTCCTTAACTATCTTAAGCTTAGCAAAGAAGGATAACATAGGAGTCCCCTGAACTTTAACTTGCCAAGCACTAGCAATAATGTCATTATAAGAAGCATGATCAGTCCAGCAAATAAGGAAGCTAAATCTCCTCTTAGGATAAGCTTCCTCAAAAATAGTAGTCATCACTGGAGAGTGATCAGAGATCCCAGGGGCCATGAAATTTGCAGAACTATTAGGAAACTTAAGCATCCATCCCATATTAACTAGAGCTCTGTCCAGCTTAGACCAAACTCTAGTGTTGTTCTCCTGTTTGTGAGTCCAAGTGAACTCACAGCCAGTCCCAACAAGATCATAAAGTCCAGCCATGAGGATACCATTATTACAGTCATTTATGTCAGCAATATCAGGATCATTAGGGCTAATCCTTTCATCAATTTTCCTAACAACATTGAAATCCCCCATAAATAACCAAGCATCAATCAAAGAGGTTTGTTGCAGAAAGTGCCACACCTCCTTCCTCTTATCACCATCAATAAACCCATAGACAAGAGTAAGAAAGAATTCCTGACCAGAAGCAATGTGCTTAATATGACAGTGCAAGTACTCGGCTTTAACCTCAAGAATATGGAGATTAATTCGAGCAGCATTCCAGACACACCAAATCCTACCATTATGATGACAGTCATAATTGGCAATGACACTATAAGGGGAGAAAGCCACCTTAATAATTTTAGAGGCTTTCCCCTCCTTAACTCTGGTTTCTAAAATTCCAAGAAAATCAACATTATTAACTTTCATGAAGTCCTTAACTTCATTTATTTTGAGGATGTCATTCATCCCCCTAATATTCCAGGTAGAAATCTTCATTTAAAAAGAGGAGATAGTGGGGCAAGGGTCCCCCAAAGCCTGCCCTGAGTCTTTAGTAGGTTCCTCTAGATGAGTTGAAGGGCTTAAAGCCTCAAACTGGTTGCACATGACTAAAGCTTGATTGCCAATCTGCAAGGGAGAACTCCTCCCCAGGGGTTCACAGTGCATTACAGAGCTCTCTATTAGCTTGCCACCACCCTCAGAAGGGAAAGAAGAAGTCTGCTCTAAGCAATGACCCTTCACCCCAAGCCCCTTCTCCTGAGAAATGGCACAAACCTTTAGAGAGCCTGAGGTACCACCTCGCCCTGTGTAATACCCATAAAATCCGTCAATAAAATAAAAAGGAAATTTAAAAAAATAATAATAAAGTATCAATAAGAGATAAAATAAAAAATTTGGTAACAATGCAATTACCGCTAGTCACTTAATTTAATAATAAATATCATCGTCAAACATTAAAGATAATTAATAATAAAATGCATTCAAATTCACCCATGATAAAATGAGAAAAGAACATATATAATTCTTGTGTCGGTAATTGGTAAAATCGTATTGCATTTTGAAGTTGCATAAAACACCGTCTCGCGCATCGTTTTTCGTCGCGCGCAAACTCGACTGAACACGACCTACAACAAAGTCCTAGCAGCCATGATGATCCCTAAGATCCTATGGCATGCCTAGAGTAATTGGTCCAATGAGGAAAAAAAAAGACACCCCTCTTCCCCATATGTGTGCCACCACCCCCCTACTCCCCCTCTTCCCAACACCCTTTTTTTTATTCTTCCCATAACCACTCTTATTTACTCATAACTCAATCCCATCAGATTTTCATTCAAAACAAAACAACAACAACAAAAATATAGAGAGAGGGAGAGCAAGGAAGAAACCAAGAAAAGGGGAAGAAGAAGAAAAAAGATAGGAGGAGGATCTTGCCTAAACACCAAGTTCTTCACCTTGTAAGGGCTAAAACACTACACTTTTCTGATTTTATTCTCATTCACCACTTAATCATGAGTAAAACAAATTGTAAAACGAACTATAAGAGTCTCCATTCATGCATGCATGAACCTAAGCACGTAACAATCATCAAAGTGTCAACTCCGGAGGTTGATTATGAACAGAAGATAAATCAGACTTAAACTTGTTATTTTAGTGTGAAACACATATATGTAGTACCTCTGTATGTCTATAATATTTATACAAAATTTTGTCAGATTATAATGTGTCGTTTGTAAATGAAAAATCATACACTAAAACGTGATTCTGGACAAACCGAATCTGCATGTCCCAATGTTTGAGTCTTAAAATGTAACTTAAAGGATTAATAAAGATAAGAACTTTTACCACAATAAACTTAAATGAATATAGAGCATGTTAGGCTCTGGAATCAACTCATTTCATTCTGTTAAGACGGATTTATGCATTGTTACTTTTGTTGTCTTGAAATCTGACACATTCTGGAAAAATATGACTTTGGGTATCTTAAACTCTGTTTTAGACTTCAACCTACAAGTACTTAAAGTTAGTAGACTCATAAAGGAATCTACAAAAACTGACCACGCTTTCAAATATGATGGTTTCAATTTATTATGATTTTTACAAGTTTGTTCTATAATCTGGAAAAAAAACGAGATTAATTAGTGTAATACTTTTACTAGTGAAAACTTGTCATCTTCATAAAAGGCTTTTGAAATTATACTTATTAACATTTTTAACCTGCCACCTTTTAGTATGTTAAACTACTAGGAAATTATAGCACTTTAGACTTTCGAATCTTGGCGTTACGATTTGTTAAAAACATTTCCCACCTAATAACATATTAAGACTCGTTTTTGGACAGATTTTGTTAAACTGTAAATTAGTTAAACTTAGAGACGTTTTTAGGCTTTGACGCACGAAATATTAAAGTTATAGGACATCTCAAGGAATCCAACCCCTCCAACCACTTAACAAAATGATTAATAACGAGAGAGATACAACAACTTAAAGTTTCTGTTTCCGACTGAAAAATCGTGAAGGGTAGTTAGGTTAATATAACTTGCTTAATCTCATTGCATGTATGCTTATTGACTAAAATAAACAATAAATGGATTAATAAATCATTCATATACATTCTGGTCTTATGCTAAATCATATTTATAGACTATAGAGCGGGATGAGTTAGTTAAACGGAACTTAACATAATTAAAACCGTATAATTCAAGTGATGTAAAACAAGAAAGTTAAGAACCGACTTGGATACATTAGTAATCGATACTTTATACATATTGTAGACTCGGCATTTGTAGAAGAGGCGTTGTAACCGCTCCCTAAGCAACCTTGTGAGGTAAGGGAAAACACTAATCCGTACACTATTCTTGAACTATTGAGTATTGTTCCGAATGTTGTAATATTTAATATGCTTGTAAGGATTGTTGTTATTAGTTGGAATTATTGTGATGAAATGAATATTGAAGATGATTGAAGTTTTCCAATCTTTTGAAAATGGAATCGTGTTTGAAAAGAAATAAAGGACTTACAATTTTTAAGAGTTTTGAAAACAAAAACCGTTTGATCTTTTGTAAAAGTTATGGAAATGTTTAATTTCAAGGAAATGGATTTAATTGTTTAGAAATGTTAGTTGATCGAGACCCCGTCCTCTTATCTTCCTCCTTGGGGTTGGCCCTTGGAGGGGTGTGCACACTCGAGATGTTTGGACAGTTTAGTACATGGTTTGGTGAACCCCGTCTTATCCGGACTATGGCGAGGGAATTCTCTCCATACGGCCTCTATCCAAGTATACCGATGATGGAAACTTATCGAAAGAAATGTTTTCTTTCAAATGAAAATGTATTAGAAGAAATGTGGTTTTGAAAATGTTGGAAACTTATGGAAAGAAATGTTTTGTTTCAAATGGAAAAGGTATTGGAAGGAATGTGATTCGAAAAGTTTGGAAACACTCATGATGTCTTTTTGATTATATGAAATACCACATGTTGTTATTGAAAATTCTTATATCTCATACATTGTTTTGAAAATGTAATTCGAGTTACTATTCTACAACTTACCAATTTTTCTTTTCGAATTGTTTACCTTACTCAACATTATTGTTGACCCTCCTTTTATTTTGTCCTTGATTGGACTTGCGATGACCACAAACTGTGTGAGCAGATCGTATGACAGGTATTCGTGGAAGGTAGAGTCGAGAACTCTTGGGGAGAGCGCGCTATCATGGAATATTTGAAGTTTGAACTTTAAAAACATTTGATGTTTTTTTGAGACTTATAACTTTGATTTGCTTCCGCTAAATTTGGAATGTTGTAATCGGATTTTATCACCTTGGTTTTTATTTATAAGAACTTTTCTCCTTTTTGCTTTAAATCATGGTTCTATTATCACTTTTGATTACATTGTGGCACACCCATTATCCTATCTTAAATGAAATTGAGATTTTTAAACTAAGAGGATATTAGGGGTGTTTCAAAGTGGTATCAGAGCGGGTTTCCTTCTTGGATTGGTGATTAGATCTTCATATCTTTTCACCGCCAGTGAATCGACCGACCTAAGTAAATATTTTCAAATATTTTTTTTTAAAAAAAAATAAATAAATAATAATAACGATAATAAATGACGCGTGTGAGATGAGTGAGGGATTGTATGGGACGTATGTTAAGAATTGTTGGAATCGACTTAAATGATTGAACATTATGATTTGTAAGGGATATGGAAATGGTATGCAATGTTGTATGTTAATATGATTTGAAGTGAAATTGAGCATGCACATAATATGGTGTTATGGAATGGAATTTTAACTTATGATGGTACTTGAGAGGTGTAACATATTAAATTCGTTGAGGTTATATACATGAGAATTTGTTTTATAATGCAAATTGTAATGTGATGGTGATAAGTGAATATTTGTATGATTTTAACCCCCAATTTAGCTCGGTTTTGTATGTCATTTGTGCTTTGTTAAGCCACTTTATGAGCTAATATCATCTTCTAGGCGAATTCCTGTGTTCTAACCTGTTTTGTAGGGAAAGTGACGTTTCTACGCCCTTTTTCTATATTCCCGAGCATTTGCCTAGAACCCGACGATTTGAAGATGCAAGCTTGACCATGTCAAAGGCATTTCAAGAAAGTTCACTAATTCGAAAGAGAGAAGAAGCAAAGACAGTTTCGTAGTTGTCGGAAGATCAATCAATTAGGCGGAAGAATTCATCGCTTTACATCAAACCCTATCAACAAACCCGATTGAAGAGGTCAAGGGGGATGATGGAAGTCAAGTCAAAGCAAAGGGAGATGAAACGTTAGTCAAAAGCTTCTAGATGACAACTTACCAGATCGGGTAAGTGTGTACCCGATCGGGTATCCCTGCTGATCCGCACAAATTGCTTCAACTTCCTTCTTTTGTCCTATATGTTCAATGCTCGACCCCTTCCCCACGAAACCCTAATGCTATATAAAGGATACTCCAGCCACTCTTCTCAACACATCTCACATCTTACATCCTCTTCTCATCCTTTCTTCTCTTCTTACACTTCTCTTTAGATTAGGAGAAGGGAGAACTAGCCTCCCTTCTCTCATTTTCTTCTTCTTTAGTCTTTAGTTCTTAGTTTATTTATGTCTTGTCTACATCAAAACTTTAGCTTAGATCAATAAGGGAATTTCAATCTTTGTAGTCTACTTTGTTGGGTTCAAGTGTTGTAATTCAAGGATCGATTATTATGTGCAAGGATTTCTATTATTGTTATCGCTTTCGTTATTGATCGTCATATAGGTATTTCTACTTTATCCTTTGTTTAATGTCCTTTATTGTTTTCCATTTGATTGTTATTCTCTTTTCATATTATCTTA